>JAECUM010093552.1:0-46385 GCA_016617855.1 Megalonaias nervosa | reverse complement strand
TATATATATTTATTTTTTATATTTAATATAAAAATAAACAAAAATATACAGCGCGGGGTGACATTCGGTCTACCATTCCATGGTTGTATCAGATAAACCTAATGAGGTTCCGAATCTTTGTTTAGACATTTACCCCCAAAGAGACCCCTAAATATCCGTAACCGAAACTTTAGAGGCTCAGAGGGTTGTCTGTACGTGTAGGTCTTATTTTAGTGACCAATCAGATTATGTTTATTGCCTTACAAGAATTCCTAGATATCCGTAACCGAAACTCTAAGAACTCAAATGCTGATTGGTCTTTGTGACCTGGAATCTCATTAGGTTTATTTTTAGTTTGCGATTGTGTCTTTTGGAATGGCCCCTGTGTGGGGTACCCCTTTAGTGAAGTCACAAGGTCACGACCTCATATCACCCCCCGCTGTATATTTTTGATGAGATGATATGATGATGAGATGATATGATGATGAGATGATGAAATGCCGTCTTCACGCCAGCACACCAACCCATAACGATCAACCAATGGGTTATTCACAAAAGTGAATCCACCACGTGTTGACGTAGTGGATTGGTGTACTCTGAAGACGGGGGTGGCTGGAGCCCCCAATAAATTATAAATTTTGCAATAAAATCGCCCCCCGCAGATAATTTATCCTTCTTGGGTTTCGAACCATGACCCTCCGGATGAGAGTTTCTACACGCTATCAACTGAGCTATCGGACCTTGTTATAAATACATATTGAAAAAGTTAGCATGTGTTTACCAATAACCTTAGCTTAACAATTTGTCAGTCATTCCTAAAAACTACAATATTCTTAACAAAAACCACATTTTTCTGTCTAAAATGAGATTTTATATTTCTAGTTTTCCAAAATATATATAATTCTGTATAACACTGAGTCTATGCGTGGGCCGTAACAGCGGATATTGATTTAGTTATATAGCGGTCTTAAAATAACTTTACGCACAGTTGTTATGGAATAATCAATATGCAGCCACAGCTTTCTAGATTTCATTGTGTACGGATTTTATGTAAACAAAAGAATAAACATCCGGATATTTTTTTTTGTTATAATAAAAACGCTCTATGAGCGTACATATAGGTTTATATTTAGGGATTCGTTCCTCGTGTCCAAAATGTTTCCTTCCTGGTCAGTGAGTTTGAAATTTATTCTTGTCAGAAATGGATTATGAACTCGCAGGTAAACGGGATTAATTGGTTCTGACACAATTAACGAGCCTGGAGGGACAATCGGACTAAAACTGAATAATATATACCCTTGCTCCGCAGTGCCACTGCGGTGGCTAGATTTAGAAAGATCTACCTGATAGCTACCTTCAATAATATCACATACCAGATTGACTGCAATAACTGATGTTATGTTTACAATGCCCGGTGATATATGTCTACCGGCACTAAAGGGGTTGTTATTGTGTTTTAATATAACCGGTGGTGGGGCTATTTTTCTCCACGATTCAATTACTCCCGGATAATATTCTTCAATAAGATCACTTAACGATTTCTTCATTTCAGCGTTATTTAAATCTGGTATAACAAAGGTTTGTAAATCTTTTTCTGTTATTTTATAATGATCAAGAAATACTTGCCTCAATTTTGGATCTGTGTAACCAATTCTACTAAGATCAGTCGCAACGTTTATAATACCTCGATTGGCGATGTATAAATCGAATAAGATACCATTCAAGTGTTTTATTGACTCGATTATTTGCTGTTTTACACTTTCATTATAATGTTGAGATAATGAAATAAGTAAATTTCTTAAATCATTAAACGTTTTATCGTATTCAGGCTTAAGATCATCAAAAAATTCTTTAATAAATCCTACATCAACAATATCTCGATCCCTCCCTTCTGGTGTAACGATAACATTAAATGCTGATCTAGCTATATAGGGAATTCTTTTACCGTAAAAATCGGTAAAGTAATATATATCGTCGTTCGGATCAAATTCAAATGCTATACGACTCCATGGATATGTTCTTCGATATTCTGGATCTTTAATGAATTTTTCTTCACTCGTTTTAAACTCATTTTTAGTTGGTTCTGAAACTCTATTATAAACAGGTGCGACTTCAGGCCATCCTAACACTGATCTGATCGAACTCTGATAAATATCTACGAGGTAATCAGGGGAATTTATTTCAATAACCGCAGATAGGGTTGGTTCATGAACAGTTATTGCTATTTTAGATTCTTTCCCTGTGATAGATTTAATTCTGCGTTGGAATTCATCATTAATCTCTTCTATTTGATAACTACCCGTTGAAATTCCAACAACTTGCCAATCAGGTGTTCCATCCGGTTTATTTTTATTCGCAAATACCAGTGAATTATTTGGTTGTTGCCCACCAAACGGTTTTGATCTGATATTAGGCCAACTATAATAAACTCGTAATTGCGCTAATGCTATTTCCTTTGCTGGAATTGCAGTCGGAAAATTAACGCTAAATTCAGGATTGGTTGAACTTAATGATATCATAGTAGTTTTTGACGGCGTTGTATTAGCCACAATCTGCTGAAGTAATTGCGACTCTGACATTATTATTATAGTTATTATTTAATTCTCCATCTTTCCGTCACTAGAGAACGCATCGCGTTCCACTATGAATGCTTCATCGTAGGTTTTCATTATCGTTACGAACTCCTCATCGGATATTTTACCATCACTGAGATACGCTGAAATATACGAGCATAATTTAGTGTATGCGGTTGTTGCTGTGTGTAATTTCATCACGTACTCGTTTAGTTTATCATTCGTACACGTAGATATTTTTTTTTTTTTTTTACTGAAAATACCTGCGCATGTTGTTGCCGTTGAAACTATAATCGTTACAACTGCAGGCGCTGTCATCGTTATTGTTGATAATAATAATCCACTTCCAGCAATAACAGCAGAAACCGAGTATATCATTATATCAATAACGACCATACGACGACGATATTTTTGTACCTTTATCGTGTAATCGTCGATGATATTTTTTAGTTTAGTTTGACACTCACATACTTGAGCGTATCTGTGACGTTGAACGTCGATAAATGATTCTTCATTCATTATACTTATTTAAGTAACTAATTCGGGAGTTTCAGCTACGAACTCAATACACCACCAATAATCTGCTGTGGTTAACTTTTTATCATTCGCTATTAGCCTAAACGTTTCCTCGACATCTTTATTTAACACTATAGACACAATTCCAGAAAAATCATCGGTTGAATGACGCCATGGAAATGTGGTAAATATACTGAATTTTGCACTACTAAATACAGATAATCTGTATACACCAGTGACCTCTGCGGTATGTTTAAAAGTGTTATTTTCCTGCGACCATGTTGCTTTTCCTGATGCGACTGTGTACACGATATTAATGATCTGCTTGTGAGGAATTTTAACGAGATTAGTTTTTTGAATAATGTTGGGAATACCACTAATGATATCGTTGAGTCTTGCGTTAATGTCAGCGAGATTAATAATAACAGTTGGTGGAGTTCCAAAAAAATCATTAATAGATCTATTTACATTTCTACGAAAATTTAGAAATGTTTGTACGTGATTAAAATATTCAGTTCTAAATGCAGCAATTCCATCATTGATAGTCGTTAACGAAGTCGTTATTGGAATTTCCTTATCGTCGACGTATTTCTTCGTTGCAGCGTCGAAATCTGTTTCTGGTGTTCTGAGATTATTAATACCATTATTATTCATGTCGAGAAATGCACGCATTATACCACCACGCACTGACACGTACTTGGATTCTTGATCATCGACGTATTTTTTGTTGCTGCGTCTGTATCTGCGATTGGATCTCCAAGATACGTAATTTTTCTTCCTGACATAATAATGTCACCGGTAAATACATCACCAGTTTTCTTAACATAATCGTTAACCGACTTACCGGAATCCTGTATTTTACCATGATCAGTGAAAGTAACGACATTATTAACAACCGCGTTGGGAATTCGTACAAGAACATCTAGTAGTTGTATATTACTCGTTTTTAATCGTCCTTGTTTGTCCTGAAAAACGACGACTTCATTTTGATCCACACTTGTTATATTTAATAAATCATCGATTTCATTTCTGAGCTGATCAATGGTTGCATATTTAGATAAATCGAACTTCTGAGCTCTACCTGAGCATCTTCCGTAAATATCTACCATTATATTTACTGATATCAGTTTAAGTATTATGACGTAGTGTAGTGAACGCGTGTACGACTTTATGAGGCGGTGCTGTTGATTTTGATACAGCATCAAGCACAGCGAGGGTTTCACGGCCGCATATTGGAGGATCAGTTATTTTTTGTGTTGGTAGCGTTGAATACCAGATTGGAATATCGCCGGTAACGTAATAAAGAAATTCTTTTGGTGGTGCTAATCCATACGAATCGAAATAAATAATTCCACGTGGATCAATTGCATATGCGACCCAGTGCGTGCCTGGGCCAGAATTTTTATCGAGATTAATAATACCGGTTTCAATATTGTTTGGTTGTTTCGGTAATTGATCGCGCATAAAAACACCTCTAAAATTTTTTAGTTTTAATTGCTTAGCAGCATTAAGTAAATCAAAATTGGACATGGGTGTTATTAGTAAACTGTCCCTGGTAATCTTAGACCCTTTCCGTACCAGTGTGGGGTCCCTGGTAATCTTAAACCTCTTCCCTTTTTTTTTTGATTCCTTGTCCAGTTGCTTTCTTTAACGCCATTCCAGCAGCTGTTCCAACAGCACCTAGCGCAGCTGCCTTTGCAACAGCTGGTGCTGCAGCTGCTATTAATGCTGGTATTGCTGCGAGAAGCGGAAATATACCACCCGTTTTAGCGATGTCTTTAATAACCGCTGCGGAAAGATCAAGTCGTACACCAGTCTTTAATCGCTTGGCTTTATTAAAGTGATTATACTGACGTTCAGTCAGCGATAGCTTATTCGGACCACCCGCGAGTTGTTCTTTTTTTAATGATATTTTTACCGCACGATTATTTTTTGATGATGATTGTAGCTTTTTAATCTGACCAGGAGTCAGACTCACATTAACGTGATGATATGACATTTATAATATTATGAGCGATCTAATTACATGTTTTCCACTGGGGCATCAATAACTCTCATTCGTCCACCAACACCTTCGAGTAACATCGATTTATCGCTGAGTATAACAGCAATTGCTCTGTAATTTGCAATAACTCCTCGAATCACACGAGCTCGAAAATAAATATCTACAACAGATTGTCTGGTTAAATCTAAACGTTCTAAAGAAAAATAATAAATCGGATACAGCGTTGTAAAATCTAGCTGCGATATTTGTAAACCAGTATCAATATTTTGATCACGTCCCATGAACGACATAAGACGATGATATGCACGTGCTACATGATTTTGATCGAAATTTAACAAAATATCCTCGGATGGTTCTTGATGTCCATTTATCCTTAATGAAACTTCAGAAACACCGAGTTTGTCAAATATCATTATATTTTGTGTTTGATTATTTACTCGTGCAGTATTTTGAAGCGCAATAAATATATGTCGCGGTGCAGAAACACCTTGCTGTGATGCTATTTGCCACGTAAATAGACCATTAATATTACTCTGGATAGCATCTGTGGTCATCGTTAACCATGATAACGTTGATTTACCACCCTGACTCATAAAAGATAGTAACCGATCTTCTTCAGATATTGTTGGAGTCATCACTGGCATCCACAGGGAAAGTTTGGTCAGTATAACTTTACCATGAAGTGCTGCAGTTGCAGCATCATTAACTCCTTCAACATGCCACATTGCATCATTATCATCGCCTTTTCGTACAAGTACAACCGTATGTTTGGCTCCAAAAATAACTTTTCTAACATTTCTACAGAATCCAAAGATGTGTGACAGTGGAATCACACAAGAAAATGATTTTCTATTACCCTTTAACATTGCTCGACGTGCTGTAAATCCTAAGTTGAAATTTGGATTAATACTGTGCAATAACGGAAAATCAGCAGCAGGCCGGTCTATCCTTCCAGCTGCTTGTGGATCTAATGCAGTAGCACGTGCTTTTTGTACTAAATTGTGTTGCTTACTGTCAGGGTGGTCAGAAGTATCTTTTGAGAACATCATTGATGGACCAGCTGATCTTGAGTAATCGTCGCTGTATCTTGCAAGACCCAATATCGTCGTGGCAACGTCGACGTCTTTCTGAATTGATTCAATATTTTTTCCGTCGATCATGTACGTAGCGCTATCAAATAACGCCATAATACCATTATTAACAAAACCAGTTATATCCTCAGCGGCGTACTCGGTATTATCTGTCTTTATAATTTCACCTTCAACTTTGATAAATGCTTCAGCGGGTAGGAAATATCTACTTGTATCCTGAACCTGTAGTTCGATTCGTCCACGCTGATCTGGAATTCGTGCGTCATAAGAATAATACTGATAATCGCGCACAGACTCATCTTTGAGAACTGGTGCGTCCATGTCAAACGCGGTGTTAGAAATGCGCTTAAACATCTTTATTATTATCGTCTTCGTCTAACTCGAAGACCACTACCTGCTATCAGACTAGCGGTTATATTTTTTTCCTTCTCAGACATCGGGATATCAGCTAACTCCGCTAGTTTTTGATTAGCGGCTTGATTTATTATTTTACTTACGCTTGCGGGCATCACTTCAGTGCTAGGTAATTTCACAGGTCGTACCGGTCTGCGTATTAATCGTGATAGTCTATCTTTGATCGCTGAGAATGCTTTGCTAGCGAGATTACCAACAGTGCCTATACCCTTTTTCACGAACAACATCAATAGCTTTCATTCCTAGTTGCTTTGCAATCGGTATTGCTTTTGGGGCTATCCTTCTAAACAGACCCTGAACAACATCACCTAGTCCATCTCCGTAGGTTGCTCTGTATACCGGTAATCGAGAGTTTATTACCCTGACCATGGTAGGTCCACGTTGAGTACCATGCACGATCATTGTTATTATTAAGTGATTTTATCACTAATTACATACTTAATCACTATAATAATCATCGGCGATTTCATTAATGAGGGATCGATACACATTAATATCCATGATGCCGCCTGTAAATAATCGTTTGCAAATATCAGCTACTTCATTAATGATTTCTGGGGAATTATTACCAGCTCGTTTTCCTCCGATGAGAATTTCTAATCGATCGACATCAGCAAGAACATTATTGGGACAAGTAATAAGACCACTTCCTAGACCACTTCCAGTTGCGCCAGGATCGTCTTGAAATTCTTCTTCCTCCCTACCTGTTGTTTGGGCTAGTTGTAGTTGTTGTGATCGTGGTAATTTAATCTGTTGTGATTGTGGTAATATTGCAAATTCTTCTTTTTGGTCTCGTTGTCGTTGTCTTTCTTGTTGTTGTCGTTGTAGTAGTGGTTGTAGTCGTGGTATTGGTTGCAGTGGTGATGGGAATATGAGGTGTGGTGATGATACTGGTGATAATTCATATTGTTGTGGTGATGGTTGTCTCCGCCGTCGAGATTTCTGCTTTTTTGATGATGTAACTGGTATTCCATATTGTTCTTTCACTTCATTAACTTTATTAACAAAATCATCATATTCTTCTTTATATTTTTTACTGATTTGTGAAATATCCTTGTACTCCCGAAATACCCTAGCATTCCACTCGTTTTCTGGAGTGTTATAAAATTCTGGCTTTAGAAACTGACTCCGACTCTGATATCCCGTCGCAGCAACTTCAACAGGATCAGTTACAACTGCTTCATAGCCTCGTTGATTAAAATACCGAGTTTTTAATTCTGGTTTAGAGAGATCCTCGACAATATTTTTAACATCTTGAATTTCAGCACGTGTTTTATCGGCAGACTCTATAGCTTCCTTAATTTGGTTTGGTAATGCTCCAATAACCTTCTGTGTTGCAGTTGTAGCCTCAGCTGTTTTCTCTAACACAGGTTGAATACCTTTAGTGGTCTCAATGATAGGTTTAAATAACTGTTTTGTATCCTCCTCAAATTCAAATCGAGATTCCTGACGTGATTGTAGTTGTTGCTTAACAGAATCACGAACGGGTAGATATTTTTTAATTGCCTCTAGTCGCTCTCGAGCTAATTTAGCTGAGTGTGGTTCTCCAATACTCATTATTGATAATATCTATACTGGCTGTTTAATTTATAGCAGCAGAGAGGGTGAACCCTACAACTTTGTAGAGACCATATTTTTGAAAATTAAGGGTTCCTACGAAGGCTGAAAAAAATCTGGTCAATTAAAGAAGTTTTCATTATTAGGACAAAAATGTTTTTTTTTTTCAACCTTCGTAGGACCCTTAATTTTCAAAAATAAGGTCTCTACAAAGTTCTAGGGTTCACCCTCTCTGCTGCTGCCTTACATAGCAAATTTGGCAAATGTCACCAAAGATGAGCCATTAGCTTCTGACACGTATTCCTTTCAACAAATATTTCAATCCTGGGTTCAATATACAAATGCTTATCTGAACGTTGTATATAAATGTGGTGAGCTCATATTCGTCCCCATCTTCACACTCCTTTTCTACCAAATTTAAAAGGAAAGGCTACTCGTCAGGGAGTGCTTTAAACCCAAACTGTTTCATCAATCTTGCCTCATACATGTCTCCAGCTGCATCTTTCACAGTCTCTAGTTCTCTCGCATTTACCTCTATGATACATAAATTCAATCAGGATTCACCTACATACACCTATTCTTCATATTTAGAATTACGCTTTCTTAAATCACTCTCATTCTGTCCATCTTAAATTGAATAATTGCCTTTAATTTGAGAATTTCAGATCTTTCATAATTTGCAGCAATGTGGAATATTCTATTTTCCTTAATATTTCGATTTCAGTAGTCTTAAATTGACACGATTTGAGATACTAATAATCAGTCGCATTCCAACAATCATTAAAACCATCAAAGGCACTTTCTTTATTTAATTGTCAAAAATACCAATAGGATTGACAACGAAAACCACCATCTCACTCGTTAGGCTCTGTTTCTTGTCCCTACTTGACTTTCACATAATTTGCGTTATGTGATTCGGCCAATTTCAAAAGATACCTTCCAAAACAAAACGTAAATGTCTTGGTCCAGTTTGAAAGTTTTGGAGTCGTGGTTTGTAGACAAAGCATTGTATATTCCAACCCGCATTTGTTGGTGATCAAAACCTAAAGTATTTCAATTCTGCATATATACCTGTAGTTCCGCTAGAGGTCGCTGTCGGCGATGTGGTTCTTGTGGTTGCCGTACTCTCAGTTGTTGGGTTAGTCGTGCTTGTCTGGAACTGTGTCGTTGTACTGGTTATTGCTGGCGTAGTGCTTTCAGTAGTCGCAGACTGTGTGGTTGTGCTACTGGTCTCAGCTTCAGTACTCGTTACAGTTGGAATCGGACTTGTTGTGGAGCTCGTGCTTGCCACGGTTGTGCTAGTACTCGATGGGACTTGTGTTGTAGATGTAGTGCTTATTAACGTCGTCGTTGTTGTTGGCATCTCTGTGGATTGAGTAGTAGACACCGTGCTGGATGTGCTGCTTGTTGTCGGCACCTCAGTCGTTGTACTCATGCTTCCCTGCGCTGTTGTAGTTGTTGCCTCTGTGGTGACTGTTGTTGCTTCCGTCGTGGTGCTGCTTGTTCTTGTTTGTTCTGTGAGAATGAATTGAAAAATGAAATTGACAAGAATGATTCTCTTTCAGTGTATAAAAGCAATGTAGTCTGGAAAGAAAAACGTACTATTGTAAAGCGTTTCCCTAAAACCTATAGATGCAACGTGAGCAGCAGAGCCTTTTTATTCCATCTTCTAAAGATACGCAATGCTGCAAACACCTAGCATAATGAACTTTCACCCATTTCAGACACTTATGTTGCTAAGGTGTCGCCAATGGAATCCGTTTCAGTTTTCAATCATGTGTTCACGATCGTATTAGATGGAACAATTTTCGTTGCAACAACAAACTTTGGATCATATAGTTTATCCAAATCTATCTATTTCCAATGTACATTTATTTCAGAAATATTTGTGTACCTGTATATCCGTTAAAAAGCAAATTTGGCAAAATTCACCAAAGATGAGCCATTAGCTTCTGACACGTATTCCTTTCAACAAATATTTCAATCCTAGGTTCAATATACAAATGTTTATCTGAACGTTGTATATAAATGTGGTGAGCTCATTTTCGTCCCCATCTTCTCACTCCTTTTCTACCAAATTTACAAGGCAATTCCACTCATCAGTGAGTGCTTTAAACCCAAACTGTTTCATCAATCTTACCTCATACATATCTCTATCTGCATCTTTCACAGTCTCTAGTTCTCTCGCATTTACCTCTATGATACATAAATTCAATCAGGATTCACCTACATACACCTATTCTTGATATTTAGAATTACGCTTTCTTAAATCACTCTCATTCTGTCCATCTTAAATTGAATAATTGCCTTTAATTTGAGAATTTCAGATCTTTCATAATTTGCAGCAATGTGGAATATTCTATTTCCCTGAATATTTCGATTTCAGCAGTCTTAAATTGACACGATTTGAGATTTTAATAATCAGTCGCATTCCAATAATCATTAAAACCATCAAAGGCACTTTCTTTATTTAATTGTCAAAAATACCAATAGTATTGACAACGAAAACCACCATCTCACTCGTTAGGCTCTGTTTCTTGTCCCTACTTGACTTTCACATAATTTGCGTTATGTGATTCGGCCAATTTCAAAAGATACCTTCCAAAACAAAACGTAAATGTCTTGGTCCAGTTTGAAAGTTTTGGAGTCGTGGTTTGTAGACAAAGCATTGTATATTCCAACCCGCATTTGCCGGTGATCAAAACCTAATGTATTTCAATTCTGCATATATACCTGTAGTTCCGCTAGAGGTCGCTGTCGGCGATGTGGTTCTTGTGGTTGCCGTACTCTCAGTTGTTGGGTTAGTCATGCTTGTCTGGAACTGTGTCGTTGTACTGGTTGTTGCTGGCGTAGTGCTTTCAGTAGTCACAAACTGTGTGGTTGTGCTACTGGTCTCAGCTTGAGTACTCGTTACAGTTGGAATCGGACTTGTTGTGGAGCTCGTGCTTGCCACGGTTGTGCTAGTACTCGATGGGACTTGTGTTGTAGATGTAGTGCTTATTAACGTCGTCGTTGTTGTTGGCATCTCTGTGGATTGAGTAGTAGACACCGTGCTGGATGTGCTGCTTGTTGTCGGCACCTCAGTCGTTGTACTCATGCTTCCCTGCGCTGTTGTAGTTGTTGCCTCTGTGGTGACTGTTGTTGCTTCCGTCGTGGTGCTGCTTGTTCTTGTTTGTTCTGTGAGAATGAATTGAAAAATGAAATTGACAAGAATGATTCTCTTTCAGTGTATAAAAGCAATGTAGTCTGGAAAGAAAAACGTACTATTGTAAAGCGTTTCCCTAAAACCTATAGATGCAACGTGAGCAGCAGAGCCTTTTTATTCCATCTTCTAAAGATACGCAATGCTGCAAACACCTAGCATAATGAACTTTCACCCATTTCAGACACTTAAGTTGCTAAGGTGTCGCCAATGGAATCCGTTTCAGTTTTCAATCATGTGTTCACGATCGTATTAGATGGAACAATTTTCGTTGCAACAACAAACTTTGAATCATATAGTTTATCCAAATCTATCTATTTCCAATGTACATTTATTTCAGAAATATTTGTGTACCTGTATATCCGTTAAATAGCAAATTTGGCAAAAGTCACCAAAGATGAGCCATTAGCTTCTGATACGTATTCCTTTCAACAAATATTTCAATCCTGGGTTCAATATACAAATGTTTATCTGAACGTTGTATTTAAATGTGGTGAGCTCATTTTCGTCCCCATCTTCTCACTCCTTTTCTACCAAATTTAAAAGGCAATTCCACTCGTCAGTGAGTGCTTTAAACCCAAACTGTTTCATCACTCTTGCCTCATACATATCTCTATCTGCATCTTTCACAGTCTCTAGTTCTCTCGCATTTACTTCTATGATACATAAATTCAATCAGGATTCACCTACATACACCTATTCTTGATATTTAGAATTACGCTTTCTTAAATCACTCTCATTCTGTCCATCTTAAATTCAATAATTGCCTTTAATTTGAGAATTTCAGATCTTTCATAATTTGCAGCAATGTGGAATATTCTATTTCCCTGAATATTTCGATTTCAGCAGTCTTAAATTGACACGATTTGAGATTTTAATAATCAGTCGCATTCCAAAATCATTAAAACCATCAAAGGCAGTTTCTTTATTTAATTGTCAAAAATACCAATAGGAATGACAACGAGAACCACCATCTCACTCGTTATTCTCTGTTTCTTGTCCCTACTTGACTTACACATAATTTGCGATATGAGATTCGACCAATTTCAAAAGATACCTTCCAAAAAAAATGGTAATAGTCTTGGTCCAGTTTGAAGGTTTTGGAGTCGTGGTTTGTAGACAAAGAATTGTATATTCTAACCAGCATTTGTTGGTGATCAAAACCTAAAGTATTTCATTTCTGCATATATACCTGTAGTTCCGCTAGAGGTCGTTGTCGGCGATGTGGTTCTTGTGGTTGCCGTACTCTCAGTTGTTGGGTTAGTCGTGCTTGTCTGGAACTGTGTCGTTGTACTGGTTATTGCTGGCGAAGTGCTTTCAGTAGTCGCAGACTGTGTGGTTGTGCTACTGGTCTCAACTTCAGTACTCGTTACAGTTGGAATCGGACTTGTTGTGGAACTCGCGCTTGCCACGGTTGTGCTAGTACTCGATGGAACTTTTGTTGTAGATGTAGTGCTTATTAACGTCGTCGTTGTTGTTGGCATCTCTATGGATTGAGTAGTAGACACCGTGCTGGATGTGCTGCTTGTTGTCGGCACCTCAGTCGTTGTACTCATGCTTCCCTGCGCTGTTGTAGTTGTTGCCTCTGTGGTGACTGTTGTTGCTTCCGTCGTGGTGCTGCTTGTTCTTGTTTGTTCTGTGAGAATGAATTGAAAAATGAAATTGACAAGAATGATTCTCTTTCAGTGTATAAAAGCAATGTAGTCTGGAAAGAAAAACGTACTATTATAAAGCGTTTCCCTAAAACCTATAGATGCAACGTGAGCAGAAGAGCCTTTTTATTCCATCTTCTAAAGATACGCAATGCTGCAAACACCTAACATAATGAACTTTCACCCATTTCAGACACTTATGTTGCTAAGTTTTCGCCAATATAATCAGTCTCAGTTTTCAATCATGTGTTCACGATCGTATTAGATTGAAAAATTTTCGTTGCAACAACAAACTTTGAATCATATAGTTTATTCGAAACTATCTATTTCCATTGTGTATTTATTTCAGACATATTTGTGTATCTGTATATGCGTTAGCAGCAGAGAGGGTGAACCCTACAACTTTGTAGAGACCTTATTTTTGAAAATTAAGGGTTCCTACGAAGGCTGAAAAAAAAACATTTTTGTCTTAATAATGAAAACTTCTTTAATTGACTAGATTTTTTTCACAATCTGGTCACATACGTATGTCATTCACCCTCTCTGCTGCTATGATTTTTATCCAAAAATTATATCAAGTCCATTACGATATCTTGACCTAGGATCATGTAAATTTATTGTTACAAAACCAAATGGAGCAGCTTGTGCTTTTGAAAAGAAATTTTTAAATTTATTCATGTCCATGTCGCCTGAACACCAAGTATAATAAATATTCTGTAGTGTATGATTATCTACGCCATTAAATACAACTAAAATATTGCAGTTGTCTCTGATTACTTTTGGAATTTGTGCATATCTCTGTGTAACATAAATCACGTCTGTATTTTTATGTCTACCTCGTGAAAATATTCTAGCTGGATTTGATTGTTTGTCCAGCATAACATCATCATACACCACTAAATTATTAATGAATCCATCCAGATCATCTACGGATGGCGCTTCATCAATATCAGTAATAAAATCTATAACATTGTCTTCATGTAACGATTTTGCGTTTTCATTAAAATCTTTAAGTACTTCGTAACATCGCTGATCATCTACAGATGGCGCCACTAAATATAATTTATCCCACTTCAGCCATCGCATTATTAGATTAAGCAGTAATTGCGTCTTCCCACTTCCAGATGGGCCTATTATAATCATTCTGATAGAATTTGGTAACGCTGGATGGTGCTTTACTTTCTCTTGTTTTCGTGTCGCAGAAAAGTCAATTATATCCATATAATAAATAATATGAGTCTATATTGTGTTCGATGCAGAGCACCTACCGATACTACTGAATTAACGACAGTAACAACAAAAAATAAAAGACGTGCACTTACAGGCAAGTGTGTGAAATGTGGTACCAAGAAATATAATTTTGTCTCCATGACTAAGTCAGGAATAAAGACAGGTGGTGATATCGCTGCTTCGTTAGGAAAATTACCAGGAACTCCATGGGCTAAATTTCCCGGTGAGAAACATTTACCCGGATATAATTATTGTGGCCCAGGAACTCGTCTCGATATCCGACTCGATGATCAAGATCAACCAAGACCCGGAGAGTATCCAGTAAATAAGATCGATCAAGCATGTCACGTTCATGATGTCGCGTATAAAAGTAAGGATTTGCAACACCGACATCTCGCGGATGTGAAATTGATTCACGCGTTAAATTCTATACCTAATAAATCCCTCAGAGAAAAATTAGCTAGTTTTCTAGTAAAAACTGCTATGAAAGGTAAACTAGTGTTAGGGGCTGGTAATTAATTATATAACTATCATAATGGAATCTGTTTATTATTCCCCGAGAGGATTTTGGAGAGGTAAAGCAGCGATTAGTAAACTCGCCGAAGCAGTAAAAGTTTCACGTGATGTCGCTGCATCATGGTTAGCACGACAGGCAATATGGCAAATCTTCCTAAGTCCACCTAAAAGAATTCATGACGCGCATTTTGATGTTAGTGTCCCTAATGAAGTTCATCAAGCAGATATTTTGTTTTTACCACACGATACCATTAAAACACGTGGACGAAAATCACGCACGTACAAATACGCGTTAACTGTCGTTGATATTGCTAGTAGATATAAAGAAGCGGAGCCATTATCAACGAAAACAGCATCCGAAGTTGCATCTGCGTTCGAACGAATTTATCATCGAGGTGGTCTACGATGGCCAAAACTACTACAGGTTGATCCTGGTAAAGAATTTCTTGGAGTAGTATCATCGTTGATGAACAAGCACAACGTTAAAATCAGACGAGGACATACTGAAATTCATCGTGATCAGGCAATCGTTGAACGATTTAATAGAACACTTGCTGAGCGGTTATTCGGATACCAATACGCAAAGGAAATATCTACTGACCTCAAAGATAGATCTCGTGAATGGGTTGCAAGATTACCGAGTGTGATAGCTGCGTTGAATAATGAAATTACTCGTGCAACTTCCATGAAACCTTCTAATGCGATCAAAAAAAAATATATACCCCGTAGCAATGGTACGGACGACGTGAATCTTTCTCTCAACCAGTATTAGGTAATGTAACTGTAAGATATTTATATGAACCCGGCGAACTTGAAGGCGGTAAAAAAAGAGCAACCGATCCTATTTGGAGCGTGACTACACATACAATTTCTAGCGTAGTTAGATCGACTGGAAGACCTGCCATATACAGACTAGATTCTACAGCCCCTCAACGTGGATTTGTACGTGAACAATTGCAAATAATTCCTGAGGATACACAATTACCACCAAGCTCAATTTTGTAAACGTCCAGAACCTCGACGTCGATTACACTCAAGACAAGTCAGCATTACATTTTCACGTGTATGACCGAGATCACTATTAATTCTGTCTAGGGTAAATTGTCTTGGATTCGAATGCTGCCATGACATATTACAGTTGCAACTTGCGCAATGATTATTTTGTAGTTGTTTTAGTTTTATAATAAATTCAACATCAATATCAAAATCACGATTATTTTTTTTTTGTCACATTTTTTATAGCTGACTAATTTTTTATTGATATCGATATTGTTAGCGATTTCTTCAGTTATTACGTAATCTACAATAACTCTACTCAGTTGCGATATTCTCCTGACTCCAGATACGGCGAGATAGACTAAATTTGACCATTCGATCCGATCATCTACAATCCAGATTTTAGTATCAGTTATAGTTAATCCTTGTGACGAGTGAATCGTTATAGCATATCCTAACGTCCACGGCGATTTATTCATACTCAGCGCATTCTCAACGACATTAATATCGACTAAAATAATATCATTCAAGACAAGATTCTGTACCCTTGGTGGAACCAAGGCACCAGGAATTTCAACATCAATATTCTGTCGTCGAGTATCTGAGGGGCGATAACACAAAGGTACAGGTAGATCTGAAAATTTTTCTTTATGTAACAAAAATAATTTATCCTGTAGTTCATCACGAACTACCTTTCTACTCGCGACTATTAAATCAGCGGGATTCCATGAAGTCCAAAATTCATTCATAGAAGTCTCTGGAATTACTCCTCGCATTATCACACATTGTACTCTGTCTGGCTGAAGTCTAATTAATCTTTTAAATTCCTTAAGCGGTTCATCAATAGCTCTATGGTCATTATGTATTTCTTCATAATAATTTACGTTATTCTTCAGCCATTCATGTGGAGACTGTCCAACAAAGGGTGGTGGTTGACCATGATCGCCGCACATAATCACAGCAGTATTCTTTGTCAATAACCAATCAAGAAATGTTTTTAGTGTTTCTAACGACACCGTACATATCTCGTCCCATATAATATATTTAGGTATATATTTTTCACCCATCCGCGATGGAGTCCACGTGTCTCCGCACCATCTAAAGAAACTGTGATATGTACACGATTTTACTCCTCGTTGCTTTATTTCTCTAGCAAGTTTGTGCGTCGGTGTCAAAACAATTATATCTAAATTATTATTTATAAATAAATTAATCGCACGAGTTGTTTCACCTGACCCTCCACACCCATTAAGATAAACAATCTTATGTCTAGATACAGGATCGTACACAGATGGTGCAGATGACTTTGATGTTTGATTATTATTTCTGTAATATGTCTCCGCAATTTCAACATCTGCAGATTCAGAATAACTAAATATATTTTCTTGTTTTATTCTCCATGTTCCCCATTCATCATTACCGAGTTTTAATAAATCCTTATATTTTTTATGTACATAAAATGAATCCGTAGCGACTCTGACAGCGTGATGAGGAAATTTATTTATCATCGATAGTAGGTTTATCGAAACATAAGCTAACATCGAAGATCTTAAATGAGTAAATTGTGGTGAGTCGCCATCAAGGTAGCTCACGATGGTACCTAGTTTCGTTCCATCTGATAAATAAGCATTACATCTGTTTATAAACGTATTTTTCTCAGTTGTATCAGCGATTATAAAATCTAGTTCAGCATCGTCCATAATCAATCTTGTACACGCTCGTTTATAATCGTATGAACCACCTTGAGTAAATTTACCGATTATCTTTCTACCGAGATCTTTTGTAAATTTCTCATCGTATTCGTTTCTACATTTATTTATTTTAATAATATGATCTTCATCAATATCAGGGAATTCTTTTCTGGTATCATCAATATTAAATCTGTTCGGTTCTGGTAACCAAACTTGCTTCTGTGAACTATACGATATAATTGCTTCAGTTACTCTCAACGATATTAAAAATCCAGCATCAAGCATATACCGCAATAGTACTATTGGAACCCAACATCGCTCTGAAAAATGTCTTCCAAACCAAGCATAAGTAATCGGATGGAGATTTTCTGCAAATTCGAATAATTCTACATGAGCAAATCCGGTTAAGTCAAAATCTGGTAAATGTCCGTTTATCGCAACCCTGGTCATGTCATGTGTAGGATGTCCGAATCTCTTAAAGTATTTAGAACATACTCCATATCCAAGAAAACTCCCAGGATAACATGCAGCCATATCAACTGAGATAACATCATTATAATCGTATTTGGTGTTCCATAATCCACCGTGACCATATTCTAAACAGCTTTTCTTGACATCTTCAAGGAATTCTGATCGTGTCGTTTTCCATGAATTTTTCTCCTGAGCGAAATGGGCAGCAACCGATGGTACGGTAAAGCAGTTATTCAGTAATTGTCCAACTACGACATCATCAGAGGTATATTTCAATGCAAGATGTTCCATTTCTTCATGAAGAAATTCTGTACGGTAAATATCACCATTAGGCCGTACAAACTGATCGTAATGATCATATTCCGAACTCTGAAATAACCAAACGGATACAGGGTCGCTTTTACTTATATTTCTGATAAAATCAAAGATGTCACCGTTATAAAACTTAACTTTTCTATCTCGTGGAAATATCGTTACAGCATTAGTCCATGCGTGCGCATTATGATCAACGATTGTTATAGGGTTTCCATTTTTTATATATTTTGGTTCGTATAATATCTCTCCGGTTAGTGTTTTTACTGTTATTGGAAATCTTAATAACTTTTCTAGTTCAGCAACATCCTTAATAGCTGCACCAGCATCTTTAACGGACTCTGCCCATGTGTTAATTTTTTTATGTCTTAAATCTGTTAAGCCATTACCACGTATCGCATTTGTAAAGTGTTCTGTAACTCGTTCAGCTACGCAGTTTATTCTTGATATTTTCATCGGTTTCAGATCCGCAACATTAGGTTTATTATTTAGCGGAAATATTCCATATACAACTGCAGTTGCTGGATAACTCTGTATATAGTAGGGTTTATCAATGCCAGTAAGTATTCCGGGCTTAGATTTATTACCCAAAAGAACAATATTACCCCCGGGCTGCACACGGACTGGATCACGCTTATCACGAATAATCCAAATATCTTCTTCTGTATTTACAATAAATTTTATTAAAATAAAATATTTTTGATTATCAAGGTGATTAATAATTACTTTTCCTCGTTTGTCATTCATCATATTAGTAACATTTCCAACTCTGAATGTTGACCATGCATGAACTGCACCATCGTCACGAAATTCCTTTTTTGCTTCACGAATACGTTCGGTTACCGTTAATGCCAGATCCTGCATCGAAATACTAAGTTTATATTCGATAGTCTGTCAAGGTCAAATCTAGCAGGGAAGGTTCAATAACGGATAATTCCTCCATATTATAATTAGGGCAAGTATATATTTAATTGAACATTAATCTTTTGTATATGATTGAAACACAAAACAAATGTGCTTGGCTCAAAATTGGATATACTTCTACTTGTAATAACTCGTGTGTGAACACATACTGCGGAAATCATGCACAGAGTATCAAAAATGGAAGTACAGGACCAATACCGTGTTTGAAATGAGGTGTTGGAGTAAGAGGAAAAACTCAATTGTGTCTAAAATGTGGCGGAAAAAAATATAGAGAACTAAAACGATATTATGACAAAAAAAATAATACATTATCAGGTAAATCTCCTATAAAGACATCAGAAGATTAACTGGTTAGATTTCAAAATAATGATTTAGACAAATAATATTATATATATATATATAATGGAGCAAAATGAGATTGTGTCACATCCAATCTTTACCAATTATGAAGCATCTCGAGAAGGTGTGGTTAGAAACTGCAGATTGAAAAAACCAATCGGTAGTATTGGTAATACTGGTTATCTTAGATTTCGTGCTGGGAAAAATAAACATTATTACTCACATAAATTCAAATTTGAATGTCATTTTGGGGTCATTAAAGATGGACTTGTAGTTGACCACATTGATGGAGACCCCCAGAATAATCGGTTATCTAATTTACAGGCTATTACACAAAGTCAAAATTCCGCACGTGGAAATACTGGAAAATGTAAAAAGTTTGAAAGAAGATCTATTAAATCAATAAATACAGAAACAGGACGGGAAATTACTTTTCTATCAATATATGCGGCTGCAAAACATTTTAGTATAAATTCACGATCGGTACAATTTGTCGCAAATAATATTACTAGATCTGCCCTTTCAAAAATATATAATCAGCGGATAGTATTTGAATATATCTAATTCTGTCTTCTTACAAAAACAAATAGTTCGACTCTGTTAATTTTCCCAAGGGTTTTGTTTAGCCATAATTACAGTCACTGACCCTGTCATGGGTTCATCTTCATCGCTCTCAGCATTGACAGAATCAGATAGCATAATCTTTCTTAATTGCATTACACGATTATCCACAATCTTTTTTCTTTCATACTCGTGAGACAGTTCAGATTTAATATTTTCGATAGAACGTGCAAGAGGTGCAAATAGCTTTATCTGATTGTCGTTTACCATGGCTAGTGATTCAAGCATGGATTGATAAATTAATTTTATGAATCTGTAGTTTGAAGATAGTGTATATTTATTATCAAATTTTCTCCGTTGCAGTAATTCAAAATCGCACATAATTTTCTGAGGGTCGAGATTATCAGATATTTTTATTCCGTTATGTTTTAATTTTTTAATAGCAGAAATAATATCATTAATGTTTTCTTGGTTCATTATATAATAATTATTTCTTTAAAATAAAAAATAATATCAGTATCTGAATAATTATTTTAAAAAATGTAGTCCCCATAACCCCATGTGAACCTCTAAGTTGCCATATGACATCTTAGTAGGATCAGAAGGTCAGGGGACTATTTTTTGAGGATGATTGTATGATTATGATTATATATACATATGGTTATGATTTTGATTTTTGAGGACAGCACAAACCCCATGTGAACCCCTAGGTTGTCATATGACATCCTAGCAGGATCAGAGGTTACATATAAACTTATCTCTAAGAACTTAATTCTAAGGACAGCACAAACCCCATGTGATCCCCTAAGTTGTCAAACAACATCTTAGCAGGATCAGAGGTTACATATAAACTTATCCTAATGATTGTATGAACATGAAATATATACAAATGGTGATGACAGGGGAATCTTGTCTACGTCCAACATATTTTGTACACTCTCCCCCCATACAAAACCCCGGGAGTGTAAAACGTACACCCCTCAAGGGTGTATGATAGGAGAGTGTATTTTGTCTGTTGTGGATATCGAGGAAATTCTCCGGGTTCCCCCAATTAAATAAGCATCAGTCGCCAAATGCAAGATAATATCTTTAGCATTTTTGGAGACTCGAACACACGAGAGTCTGTAGAGCTTCGATCTACGTCAAACCGTCTTACCATTTCGGCCATCATTCTCTTATCAATAATACAGTTAAATTTAAGTATATATATAATATTTGTGCTGTCTCACAGAACTTGTATTACTAATAGAATGTAGAATTGTACTTCAGTTTTTCAAAATTCATAAAATAATTTTGCACGCATAAAGTTATAGTTCGTTAAGGTAACAGACAGACGGACTAATATACACTATACACGTACATACAACTGGGTTTGTACAGGTAACGTAGTAAGGGAAATAATCGTTCAATTTACTGCAGAGAGATAGCCGAGTTATCTCGCTTTATTATATATACAATTGCTTTAATCATAGAAATTTGATTATTATTCATGTATTTACTCATCAGATTATACCCCTGATTAAATAATCAGACGTTCTATGAGCGTACATACAGGTTTATATTAAGAGATTCGTTCCTCGTGTCCAGAATTCTATTATTTTGGTCTGTAAGTTTGAAATTTATTCTTGTCAGAAATGGATTATGAACTCGCAGGTAAACGGGATTAATTGGTTCTGCCACAATTAACGAGCCTGGTGGGACAATCGGGCTAAAACTGAATAATATGTACCCTTGCTCCGCAGTGCCACTGCGGTGGTTAGATTTAGAAAGATCTACCTGATAGCTACCTTCAATAACATCACATACCAGATTGACTGCAATTGTTGTTGTTATGTTTACAATGCCCGGTGATATATGTCTACCGGCACCAAAGGGGTTGTTATTGTGTTTTAGTATAGCCGGTGGTGGGGCTATTTTTCTCCACGATTCAATTACTCCCGGATAATATTCTTCAATAAGATCATTTAATGATTTCTTCATTTCAGCGTTATTTAAATCTGGTATAACAAATGTTTGTAAATCTTTTTCTGTTATTTTATAATAATTAAGAAATAATTTCTTCAAATTTGGTCTTGTGTAAGGACTATCTAATTCAGTAGTTGTAGCTTTTATAATACTTCGATCGGCGATATATAAATCGAATAAGATACCATTTAAATGTTTTATTGACTCGATTATTTGCTGTTTTACACTTTCATTATAATGTTGTGATAATGAAATAAGTAAATTTCTTAAATCATTAAACATTTTATCGTATTCAGGTTTAAGAGTATCTAAAAACCATTTAATAAATTTTTCATCAACACTATCTCGATCTCGCGCCCCTGGCGTCTTGATAATAGTAAATATTGATCTAATTATCTTGGGGTGCGACTTCAGGCCATCCTAACACTGATCTGATCGACCTTTGATAAATATCTACGGAGTAATCAAGGGAATTTATTTCAATAACCGCAGATAGTGTTGGTTCATAAACAGTAATCGCTATTTTAGATTCTTTCCCTGTGATAGATTTAATTCTGCGTTGGAATTCTTCATTAATCTGTTCTATTTGATAACTGCCCGTTGAAATTCCAACAACCTGCCAGTCAGGTGTTCCATCCGGTTTATTTTTATTCGCAAATACCAGTGAATTATTTGGTTGTTGTCCACCAAACGGTTTTGATCTAATATTAGGCAACTATAATAAACTCGTAATTGCGCTAATGCTATTTCCTTTGCTGGAATTGCAGTCGGAAAATTAACGCTAAATTCAGGATTGGTTGAACTTAATGATATCATAGTAGTTTTTGACGGCGTTGTATTAGCTACGATCTGCTGAAGTAATTGCGACTCTGACATTATTATTATCGTTATTATTTAATTCTCCATCTTTCCGTTATTATCATTAGCGATTATGAACGCTTCATCGTAGGTTTTCATTATCGTTACGAACTCCTCATCGGATATTTTACCATCACCGAGATACGCTGAAATATACGAGCATAATTTAGTGTATGCGGCTGTTGCTGTGTGCAATTTCATTATATACTCGTTTAGTTTATCATTCGTACACGTAGATATTTTTTTAGAGATAATACTGAAAATACCTGCGCATGTTGTTGCCGTTGAAACTATAATCGTTACAACTGCAGGCGCTGTCATCGTTATTGTTGATAATAATAATCCAGTTCCAGCAATAACAGCAGAAACCGAGTATACCATTATATCAATAACGACCATACGACGACGATATTTTTTACCTTTATCGTGTAATCGTCGATGATATTTTTTAGTTTAGTTTGACACTCACATACTTGAGCGTATCTGTGACGTTGAACGTCGATAAATGACTCTTGATTCATTATATTTATCTAGGTAACTAATTGAGGAGTTTCGGCTATGAACTCAATACACCACCAATAATCTGCTGTGGTTAATTTTTATCATTCGCTATTAGCATAAACGTTTCTTCAGTATCTTTATTTAACACTATAGACACAATTCCAGAAAAATCATCGGTTGAATGACGCCATGGAAATGTGGTAAATATACTGAATTTTGCACTACTAAATACAGATAATCTGTATACACCAGTAACCTCTGCAGTGTGTTTAAAAGTGTTATTTTCCTGCGACCATGTTGCCTTTCCTGATGCGACTGTGTACACGATATTAATGATCTGCTTGTGAGGAATTTTAACGAGATTAGTTTTTTGAATAATATTAGGAATACCACTAATGATATCGTTGAGTCTTGCGTTAATGTCAGCGAGATTAATAATAACAGTTGGTGGAGTTCCAAAAAATTCGTTAATAGATCTGTTTACATTTCTACGAAAATTTAGAAATGTTTGTACGTGATTAAAATATTCAGTTCTAAATGAAGCAATTCCATCATTGATAGTCGTTAATGAAGTAGTTATTGGAATTTCCTTATCGTCGACGTATTTCTTCGTTGCAGCGTCAAAATCTGTTTCTGGTGTTCTGAGATTATTAATACCATTACTATTCATGTTGAGAAATGCACGCATTATACCACCGCGCACTGACACGTATTTGGATTCTTGATCATCGACGTATTTTTTTGTTGCTGCGTCTGTATCTGCGATTGGATCTCCAAGATACGTAATTTTTCTTCCTGACATAATAACATCACCGGTAAATACATCACCAGTTTTCTTAACATAATCGTTAACCGACTTACCGGAATCCTGTATTTTACCATGATCAGTGAAAGTAACGACATTATTAACAACCGCGTTGGGAATTCGTACAAGAACATCTAGTAGTTGTATATTACTCGTTTTTAATCGTCCTTGTTTGTCCTGAAAAACGACGACTTCATTTTGATCCACACTCGTTATATTTAATAAATCATCGATTTCATTTCTGAGCTGATCAATGGTTGCATATTTAGATAAATCGACCTTCTGAGCTCTACCTGAGGATCTTCCATAAATATCTACCATTATATTTACTGATATCAGTTTAAGTACTATGACGTACGTAGTGAACGCGTGTACGACTTTATGAGGCGGTGCTGTTGATTTTGATACAGCATCAAGCATAGCGAGGGTTTCACGGCCGCATATTGGAGGATCAGTTATTTTTTGTGTCGGTAGCGTTGAATACCAGATTGGAGCAGTATTATTGCTAACGTAATGAAGAAATTCTTTTGGTGGTGCTAATCCATACGAATCGAAATAAATAATTCCACGTGGATCAATTGCATATGCGACCCAGTGCGTGCCTGGGCCAGAATTTTTATCGAGATTAATAATACCGGTTTCATGTTGCATTGCAACGGTAGGTAATTGATCGCGCATAAAAACACCTCTGAAATTTTTTATTTTTAATTGCTTAGCAGCATTAAGTAAATCAAAATTGGACATAGGTGTTATTAGTAAACTGTCCCTGGTAATCTTAGACCCCTTCCGTACCAGTATGGGGTCCCTGGTAATCTTAGACCCCTTCCGTACCACGAAGGTGGGGTCCCTGGTAATCTTAGACCCTTTCCTTTTTTTTTGATTCCTTGTCCAGTTGCTTTCTTTAACGCCATTCCAGCAGCTGTTCCAACAGCGCCTAACGCAGCTGCCTTTGCAACAGCTGGTGCTGCAGCTGCTATTAATGCTGGTATTGCTGCAAGAAGTGGAAATATACCACCCGTTTTAGCGATATCTTTGATGGCGCCCGCAGAAAGATTAAGTTTGACGCCTTTATTTGATTTTTTAGCGTCATTGAAGTTTTTAAACTGACGCTCGGTCAACGATAGTTTATTTGCACCGGTCATTTGTTCTCGCTTTAGAGATATTTTTAGTCCACAATTATTTTTTGATGCTGATTGCAGCCTTTTAATCTGACCAGGAGTCAGACTCACACTAACGTGATGATATGACATTATAATTATTATGAACGATCTAATTACATGTTTTCTACTGGAGCATCAATAATTCTCATTCGTCCACCAACACCCTCGAGTAACATAGATTTATCGCTGAGTATAACAGCAATTGCTCTGTAATTGACAATAGCTCCTCGAGTCACACGAGCTCGAAAATGAATATCTACAACAGATTGTCTGGTTAAATCTAAATGTTCTAGTGAAAAGTAATAAATCGGATACAGCGATGTAAAATCTAACTGAGATATTTGTAAACCAGTATCAATATTTTGATCACGACCCATGAATGTCATTAATCGATGATATGCACGTGCTACATGATTTTGATCAAAATTCAGTAATATATCTTCGGATGGTTCTTGATGTCCATTTATCCTTAATGAAACTTCAGAAACACCGAGTTTGTCAAATATCATTATACTTTCATCTTGATTGTTTATTCGTGCAACATCTTGAAACGCAATAAATATATGTCGCGGTGCAGAAATACCTTGTTGAGAAGCTATCTGCCATGTAAATAAACCATCAATTGCACTCTGAACAGCATCTGTGGTCATAGTCAACCATGACAACGTTGATTTACCGCCTTGACTCATAAAAGATAACAACCGGTCTTCTTCAGATATTGACGGAGTCATCACTGGCATCCACAGGGAAAGCTTTGTTAGTACTACTTTACCAGGATCACCAATGGGTTTCCATATTGCATCATTATCATCGCCTTTTCGTACAAGTACAACTGTGTGTTTGGCTCCGAAAATGACTTTTCTGACATTTCTACAGAATCCAAAGATATGTGACAGTGGAATCGCACATGAAAATATTCTCCTATCACCTTTTAACATCGATTTACGTACTGCAAATCCTAAGTTGAAATTTGGATTAACATTAATAATCATATTTTCTACATCCACATTGGCGTTTCCCGCATTATTCTGTGGTTGTCTTATATCATATTGATCGTTATCAGAGTGGTTAGAAGTATCCTTGACAAACATCATTGATGGACCAGCTGATCTCGAATAATCATCGCTGTATCTTGCAAGACCCAATATCGTCGTGGCAACGTCGACGTCCTTCTGGATTGATTCAATATTTTTTCCGTCAATCATATACGTAGCGCTATCAAACAACGCCATAATACCATTATTAACAAAACCAACAACAATATTAGCGGCGTATGCTACTGGTGCTGCAGGAGCAACATTATTTAAAATTTCACCTTCAACTTCGATAAATGCTTCAGCGGGTAAGAAATATCTACTTGTATCCTGAACCTGTAATTCGATTCGTCCACGCTGATCTGGAATTCGTGCGTCATAAGAATAATATTGATAATCGCGCACAGACTCATCTTTGAGAACTGGTGCGTCCATATCAAACGCGGGGTCAGATATGCGCTTAAACATCTTTATTATTATCGTCTTCGTCTAACTCGAAGACCACTTCCTGCTATCAGACTAGCGGTTATATTTTTTTCCTTTTCCGACATCGGGATATCAGCTAACTCCGCTAGTTTTTGATTAGCTGCTTGATTTATTATTTTACTTACACTTGCAGGCATCACTTCGGTGCTAGGTAATTTCACAGGTCGGGTCGGTCTGCGTATTAATCGTGATAGTCTATCTTTAATTGCTGAGAATGCTTTGCTAGCGAGATTACCAACAGCGCCTATACCCTTTTCACGAACAACATCAATAGCTTTCATTCCTAGTTGCTTTGCAATCGGTATTGCTTTTGGGGCTATCCTTCTAAACAGACCCTGAATAACATCACCTAATCCATCTCCGTAGGTCGTTTTGTATACAGGTAATCGAGAGCTTATTACCCTGACCATGGTAGGTCCACGAGTATTGTGTATGATCATTTTATTATTAAGTGATTTTATCACTAATTACATACTTAATCACTATAATAATCATCGGCGATTTCATTAATGAGAGATCGATATACATTAATATCCATGACACCGCCTGTAAATAATCGTTTGCAAATATCAGCTACTTCATTAATGATTTCTGGGGAATTATTACCAGCTCGTTTTCCTCCGATGAGGATTTCTAATCGATCGACATCAGCAAGGACATTATTGGGACAAGTAATAAGACCACTTCCTAGACCACTTCCAGTTGCGCCGGGAGCGTCTTGAAATTCTTCTTCCTCTTCTCTTGGTTGTTGTGATGATGGTAATCTGATTTGTGGTGATGGTGTTAATTCTGAGTAATCACCAAATGATTCTTTAAATAATTGTAGTTCTTTTTTTTGTTGTTGTTTTATTATTTTTTGTCGTTCTTGTTCTCGTTGTAGCTTTTGTTGTAATTGTTGTGATCGTTGTGGTGATGGTTCAAATTGTGGTGGTGGTAATTCAAATTGTGGTGGTGATGGTTCAAATTGTGGTGGTGGTAATTCAAATTGTGGTGGTGATGGTTGTCTCCGCCGTCGAGATTTCTGCTTTTTTGATGATGTAACTGGTATTCCAACACTTTTTCTCATTTCATTAACTTTATTAACAAAATCATCATATTCTTCTTTATATTTTTTACTGATTTGTGAAATATCCTTGTACTCCCGAAATACCCTAGCATTCCACTCGTCTTCTGGAGTGTTATAAAATTCTGGCTTTAGAAGATTACTCCGAATCTGATATCCCGCCGCAGCAACTCTAATAGGATCAGTTATAATTGCTTCATATCCTCGTTGATTAAAATACCGAGTTTTTAATTCTGGTTTAGAGAGATCCTCGACAATATTTTTAACATCTTGAATTTCAGCACGTGTTTTATCGGCAGACTCCATAGCTTCCTTAATTTGGTTTGGTAATGCTCCAATAACCTTCTGTGTTGCAGTTGTAGCCTCAGCTGTTTTCTCTAACACAGGTTGAATACCTTTAGTGGTCTCAGTGATAGGTTTAAATAATTGTTTTGTATCCTCTTCAAATTCAACTTGAGATTCCTGACGCGATTGTAGTTGTTGCTTAACAGAATCACGAACAGGTAGATATTTTTTAATTGCCTCTAGTCGCTCTCGAGCTAATTTAGCTGAGTGTGGTTCTCCAATACTCATTATTGATAATATTTATAATGGCTGTTTAATTTATAGCAGCAGTAGAGCTGTTGAAGGACATACGTACGTGACCAGATTGTGAAAAAATCTGGTCAATTAAAGAAGTTTTCATTATTAAGACAAAAATGTTTTTTTTCTTCAGGGAACCCTTAATTTTCAAAAATAAGGTCTCTACAAAGTTGTAGGGTCCAGCTCTACTGCTGCTTAACAGGATACGAAACGGCGTTTATTGAAACTAAATCCGAGAATGGTATGAATTTGCTGATAGAAGTGATTAGAAAAATAAATTACATAGGTCGCTACATTGCGAAAAGACATAAGGTTTGTTGAACACACACACACACACACACACACACACTCTCTCTCTCTCTCTCTCTCTCTCTCTCTCTCTCTCTCTCTCTCTCTCTCTCTCTCTCTCTCTCTCTCTCTCTCTCTCTCTAACGAACGAACGAACGAATGAACAGTAAATCAGTGACCGTCCACTCCACCCCGACCCCCAGGCTAATAATCAGCAAGGAATACCTGATAAAACTGACATCTCAAGCTAAATCTACGATTGTTTGTTCAAAAATCAGCCAACGAAAAACAAGCCTAATTAACTGTGATAGATATAAAGCGACAGAATTATGAGTCCTTTTTGGCTGTAACTTTTAAGAGAATTCAGCATTCAGTAGTACAGCAGCAATCAAGCATATGGTGACGAACCTGTAAGACTTCATGTCACGTGTAGCCATATCCATTAAAGAATGGATTCTGTCTATCATATTATTCAAAGATGGTGCTATCGTAATTTAGTCAAGTACATATATAATGAAAAGAAAGCTTCCAGAAAGAGATTTATATTGCAACGTTTGTAGATATTAAGTATTCCACGTGAAGTAGAATCTCTAGAGAGTCGTTAGTTTTTTTTCCAACCGACAATTATTTTGGGAAGTATCAACGATGAGGTTGTGGTACACATTAATATCTCACTAGGTGCGGCACCAGAATTGCTATAAAAAAAATTAAAAAAAACAGTTTGCTACGAAGCAATAGAAAGTAAGCACGATGAAAATTTCCTGAGAGAAATTAGAGACGATGACCTGACTGCTAAAGAAGCGCATCACCACAACACATGCTGCTGCGATTGAACTTTTAAAGCCGTTGAGACTAAAAATGATTCTGTGGTAGGCGCAGATAATGTTCAAAACGAGGCGCATGCTGAGGCTGATATTTGTAAGCACGAGGAGACAACTAATATAAAAATGCAAATGTAGAATGAATGAATATGCTTTGTTCAAAATATCAGGAGTTTTATAATTGAACTAAAAACATTAACAATGTACAGCATAGACAATCTTCAAACAAAATTCTACAGGATAAGCAATTGAAATAGCATTGGAATTTGCCACGTGAGATGAACTTGTCGAAGATCGTTCAGTCAAATGCGTTGACATATCTATGAATCAAAGGAAGACTCCGGTTCTTGTTGTTCGATGCAGTAAAGTTAATAGGATGAGATTGGCTCTAATCCTTTCTTTGTTGCCTCATTTGAAAAAGAAATCGCTGGCAACAGCTATAGTAAAGAAAAGAAACACAGAGACTGGTTATATATATATATATATATATATATATATATATATATATATATATATATATATATATATATATATATATAGGCTCGTACAAAAGTAACAAAAGAAAAGAGTGAAGTCAACAAGCTTTGTAAATTTTAACAAAAGAATTTATTTCCCTATAAAACAAGGTTAAAATATGAAATAGGACTTAAAGGTTTGTAACTATAATCCAAAAATTAATCCTAGAATTGAAAAATATAAGTCCTATCACTAAACAGTTCTAATTGAATCCAGGTTCGAATCTCTATGAAGTTCCAATATGGAAGGAGATTACGTCAGATGAGGTCGTTGTACAGAAAGCAACAGCCCCTCGTTGAATCACAATTTATAATGTTTCCGTTTAGAATTCCAGAATAAATTTCCACTGAATATCTTTGTCCCGGAACTTTATAAAAAAGAGCACTTGTGTAGTTTTCTAGAGAATAAATTATTAAATTCCAAAAAAATAGATGAACTTCAGAACAAGTTGGCATAAACAATAGAAACACCTTGAGCTCTCATATCACTAAGATATCAGTATTAAACCCAACTAAAACGTCATTTCGACACTCATGATGGGTCACATGATCACTTAATCATCAAACCGTGCAGTAAAAAAAAATGCCTTTTAGCACGTATGCCAGACTAGCCCTATCTAAGATTCAGATTCTCACGCAGGAAATGAATTTAAAAATAAAACTGTTCACAACAGAGCTAACACGTAGGCTGAACATGACCTTGGTAATAGCCAATCGTTTTCACTCGATGTTTACAAAAACGTCTCAACCAAGGTGAGCTAAAAATACTAATAATGTAATACCTTTTACGTTCTATTCAGGTCAAAACAGAGAAATGAATTTTCCGAAAATAGTCAAACCCAGTGAAAATAATCATTACAATAAAATATAAGGAAACAAAAATAAATAAAAATGCTTCAAGTGCATTGGATCCAGTAAGGAATCACATGTATCAAGGATTGATTAAGATAAACACAATAACTAACAACGAACAGTACAAAACTAGTTTCTTGCTAGCCTGACCGCTTTCGACTCTAAATGAGTCTTTTTCAAAGGCAAATACAAAACAGAGACACCGTGTTGTTCAGGCAATTCAAAGTGCTTTTCTTAATATTTTGAATAATAATTGTATGTTTATAATTAGGATATTTTGGACGTTTCCCTAGAGTCTTTAATAGATGACGTCACAAGCAAGACATAAAATGACTTGATAAAATGTGTAACATTAATTAATTCTGCGCAACGTGTTTTCGAGTTTTAAATATTCATGGTAACATGTTAGTCCTTATGGGTTATTATAGATAACTTATCTTTCCACACCTCCCGATTTCAGTAAGGCAGTGTTTCTTATAATTATCTTTTCAGAATGAACGCAACTCACTCCCCAGAAAAACTGTGCATAATATTTCAAAACAAAATGATGCAATGGAAGCAAAACAGTAGCTGAGGTGAAAATCATGATGTTTATATCGAACATCATATACAGAGTTTTGCTTAAATACTTGTCACATTCGGATTTATAAAAGTACTCTTTGACAGGAAAGAATCAAATTACAAAATAGGGCTTCGTCATACACTAAAAATACAATACACAAAGAACTGCCCAAAATTTAACATAAACTTTTGGGTAAAAATTGAAATAGTAAATAAGAAATGAGAGTCACACATTTACATTGCAAGGAAATTAGAAAAACAAATAAGGATAAAGATATGATTGATTTTTAAAACAATCTGCATTGTTATTCATGTCCATCAAGAAGAATGGGAGGTATTTATCATGGTAATATATTAATTGTCATTCAAAATGGAAATGTATATCTTTCTTTACGCGAAGGCAAAGATATTCCGCTTTATTTCAAACAGTTGTATCGTCTGTATGGCCAATTATGTCGAAAAATAGGTTTATAATTTCTTTTGTGTAAAATCAAAAATACATTTTTCCTTTATCTAAAAAAAATCTTTGCTTGATGAATTACCGGAAAAGTTGCTATTTGTTTCGTTTTAAGTATTACACTCATATGACTGGTTTTATACTCTGGCAATGATTTGTAATTTGGCAGATGAAGAACTACCGGTCAGCTTAGCGAAACTGTTTCATTAGAAAAATAAATGTATTTTCAAACTCTGTTTAACAAGTTACAGATGCATCAAGCTTCAAAAATGCCATGTTCGCATTTAAAACGTAATTTATTATGAATAATAAGACATGTGGATTCAATCAATATTTCTGACCCTATATGAGAAAATATATTGTATTCTCGCCCGTTATTCACAACAATCTGAATGTGAGATCACACTCGAGCTTACAACTGTCACAAGTCTTATATTTGCTGAATTGTTACCAATTATTTGTTCATATTTAGCAGACATCATTATATAGATGTATCACTTCTATGAAATTTCTTGTATTTAAATGTATTATTTATTATTATCTCTCAAAATCTGAGTGTGCATTCAGTCTGGGAGCTTCGTCAATATCTTAACTGAATAACGTTCGATCCTCTCCAAGAGCTTTGAGGAAGAAATTCTCATACAAGCCCAAAAACCAAAAAGGAGATTAGTTGTAACATGTGCTAGTTTAAAAACATAAGTGAAGTCCTGAACATTATTTGATTCTGATTTCATTCAAATCAAAGTTACAGAACAGCAACGTTTGTGGACTTTGAGATTGACCTTCAGTTTAATGTTCAAAGTTGGGGTACTAAGAACCTGTACCCAATTTCGCCAACATAAGTCTTAAAGTTAAATATATCCTTATGAAATTTGATTATCCAATTTTAAGTCAGTCTTAAATTTCAGCCAATCTGATCAGTAGACTTAAATTTAAGTTTAGACGTAGGTTCTGTTCGTGAAATCCAGAATTGGTCTCATCTGAATGGAGATTGGGGATGTCTACGTTTTAAGAGTAGATATAAGAAATATTTAACTCTTGAAATGGAAACATTTTGCATGGTCGCTAGTGCCTTCAAGAAATTTTACAATCATTTTAGAACAACGAGTTTTTACAAATTTAGGTTGTACATGTAATGCTTAAAATTGTGTATTTTGTCAAATTAGTGATTTTTGTTATACAAAGTAGAAAATTTTTTTATCTTCATCAACGCTTTTCTTGCGCGGATTGATATTATGAATATTGCTGGGACGGAGGTCCTGCAGAAACCTGACAGAACGGTCCAGCAGACTTTAGAGCGTAACATCGATGAACAATAGAATTTAACGATTGTCAGTTTACTTTTAAAGAGTTTGCTTTCTATTTTTGTTTATTTTTCGGTATTCAGGGGTGAAATTTTGTATGTTGACCAGTTTGCAGCCTATTTCAGTAACAGAGGAGACACCCAATTTTCGACAGTCAGTTAATTTCGGTTTGTAATCGATACTAATCAAAGCCTCATTTCTCCATCGTTTTCAGACATGATTATGATTGTGATGACGGTTCAAATCGATAATTAGACAGTTTTATTCCTATACGTATATTCTTATATGTAATCAAGAGTTTTTCATAAAAACATGTCAGTTGTATTGAATGTAACAGATATACGATACAGTTTGGGTGATACAGAATAGCAAGAGGTCCTTATGGTCAGCCGATGACAATTTGCATGATTCGTATGGAAAACTAATTACAGAAAAGAAATCTTCGAAGCTTACAATTTGTTGTTTGGTGTTCACTTTTAGGCATTCCTGAACGTGCCTTCTCATTAATTACATCAATGTATACTATAGGGTCATTATTCTTGACACATTTTAAAATTAATTCTTCCTATTAGGCACAGAGAGAAAGAGAGAGAGAGAGAGAGAGAGAGAGAGAGAGAGAGAGAGAGGCCTAAATATGGAAATACAGGTTTGAATAACACTCATGAAGGAATAAATATACTTCTTAATGGAAAAAGAAAGTAGTTCAAAAGTGATATCGCCACTGTTGCGAAAAAAGTGATGAAAGTGTGAAATTATAGTTTCGTGATATGTGGTTGTCATGTGATTATAAACTACCGTAGCATCTGTAGTATTGTCAAAGCCAGGCTCACGCAGAAGTGTTTGGTTCGATCGATTGAGACTCCCTGCGTGCAACATTATTATATACACAAAAAAGTTTTATGTCTCGTGTAGTAATTTCCTTGTAAGTAAGTAGTAATTAAATCGCGCGTCTTCTTGTGTGTAAAGCGGTTTATCTTCATTAATTATGGGTGCTAAAGCTCATTGACATTTTTCTTTTGTTTTAATAGTAATATTATCATCATCATCATCATCATCAATCCTTTAACTTAAGAAGTCGTTGGGGCATCACAGTTGACTTTACAACCAATTCTCTCCATCTTTCCCTGTTCTCTACTGCCCTTTGGGAATCTCCAAATCCCATGCCTGTCCACTCCTTAACGTTGTCTTCCCACCTCTTTTCTGTCTGCCTCTTTTTCTGCACCCTCGCACCGTGCCTTGCAAGATTGTTGTTTTTTTTTTCAGTCCAGATGATCTTGAGACATGACCGTTCTACTTCAGTTTGCGCATTTTACAGTGGTCAAGAGGTCTTTTTAGGATCCGATGGTTCGTTGAATCCTGTTGTAGACTTCTTCCTTGGTTACATGGTCAATGTATGAGATGCCCAAGATCTTGCGGTGGCATTGCATTTCGAAGGTTTGAATCCTTTGTAGATCTGATGTGAACGTCCATGTTTCACAAGCATACAGAACGATGGATAAAATCGAGCGCATCAGTCTTATTTTGGTAATATAGTAACATACCCTTGAATATCCATGAATTAATCCTGAATTCCAAGACAAGTATTTAGATGTGGCAATTTATTGCCGTATTATTTTTTTACTCTAGCATCTGATCTTGGTTCGTTCGTATTGGGGGTTGTTTAATATCTGAAAACTTCTGAGAAGTTAATGGCATTCTCCATGCGCATAGTAAGTGCAGAAGTGAACATGAGGTTACGAGGTTTTCACAAACCAAGGGGTTAATGGTGATCTGAACATTCAATGTAATTCAAGGGGACTATCTGCCAAAACATTAATACAGCACAAAATGGTGAAGTACCCTCTTGAAACAAACGGATTCAAATTTGATTACTGGAACTTTACATGTTTTTATGGAGTGTTACGATATTATGGTTGTAAACTAAGTCACAGAAAAGAGTGAAAACCAACAAATTTTTTTAAATTAAACAAATAATTTATTCCATAGAATACAAAGTGACATTTTAAAAAGAACGTACAGTATTGTAAATTACATCCCAGATAGTCATAAAAGTTATATTATAAGTCCAAAAGTATAGAGTATTCCGAATGAATTTAGGTGGTGTTCCGTATGAATTCTAATATTGAGTATACTGATATTCCAGTAGCCTGGAATGTGGCGGTGTGTTAACAGCCTTGGTTTATCACAATGATATATTCCAAAATGTCCTTGAATGAATTTACAAAAATCCAAAAAATGATTTAATCCAAAAAGGAATAATGAGCACTTTGTCATTCCATTGAATAATTTAAATAAAATACATTCTCTCAAATATTAACTGAAACACAATTTAAACTGATTCCATTAAAACTGATGTTAATATATGGAATGAGTAGTTCTGAACTAAACAATGTTAGTATAAAAAGATAAGACACAATAACAAATCAGGATGAGGGTAATTTTCGCATCAAATTCGTAAACAACTTCCTCTTATAACTTTTTTTTTTTTTTTTTTTTTTTTAAATTTGACTTTGAACTCAACATCTGTAAACACATTTACCTTCAAGTAATAATAATCTTAAAATATAATCTATAATCAAAGACAAATTTTAGCTATGTAATATGTTATTTACAAAATAACAACACATTACGCACAGCATATAATCATGGACAAAACCCAATACACAATACAAATTAAATAGACATAACAGAGGCTGTTATGAAATAAAAATATCCAACTCTTTTGAGAACAAATAAAAAGTTAGCATTGCAAATCTTAAATCCATTTATGTGATTAAGAATCTCTTTCTCCCTGGTTTGATGAAAGTTTTCGAGTATTGCTATTCTATACTTCTATTTTGGGGGCACAACATGTAACGACAGACCTAAAGAGTGAAGAAACCAATATTTTGAACCGCATTATGACATTGAAAACTGTGTTTATCTTTCTAAGGGCCATTTGCCATCGAATCACATGTTTGTTTTGGAATAAGTATTTCAAAACTGCAAGTATGTGTCGGAACATTTACGAGTAGTTTTTCTTTTTGAACTAATGGCGGCACGCGCTTTTTTTCGTATTCTCACTCAGGTTTCTTTAACCAGTCATGCTAGATCATTGGTAGTGACATCATACTGAGAACCAACTATTGACTGGTTCTTGTACGAACAATCCATTTCACTGGGAATGATTAATTTTAGAATGGAACACAAGAAGCAACAGTTGCTTAACTTTTCTGTGATTAGAAGTACAGATGCTGATTGATCCATTGCATCATACAGTTGCATGAGGGAATCTGTTCCACTCTAGCGGTAAGACCAGGAGATTTTCAGATAATATTACAAGGCACTGTACCAAATATTTTTTTCACAATTTTATGCAATAATTTGTCTCTTTCCATACTCGAAACTATTTTATCAACGCATGGTCCATTCCAATACACCTTTTGATGGCCAAAAATGTTGTCTTTGGTTATTCTCTGTCTCTTAAATGTGCTAATGTAATGTGGCATTATTCATACAGAACCCATCGCAGAAATGAGGTGGTATGAGGCCGCTCGAGTACAGGTACATTACCTGACCAATGAGTGTCTCATTTTAGATGAATATCGAGCAGAGGACACATACTTGTCGAGTGTATCGTCTGTCACGCTCTTTTCTTGAAATATGAAGAAACTTTTAAGGCATGTTCTACCCACAAAATCTTGGACTTTTGAAAAGATTGCAGTTATAAAACAATCTTTGACCCATTATTCATTTGTTACCTTTATCACTGAGTTTGTATTTCAAAGATTTATGACACATATAGCTTTTAACTATTGTTGGAGGGGATTATCTTCATAGTGTTTGTTTATTTAGTGAGGGGGTGGGGCAATTTCATTTTTACTATTACATTTTCAATTCTGGAATATAACTTTTGATCGGAAACGTATATCCAGTGTAGTGGTATTATGTTGTTAAATCAAAGACATACAGACAGACAGACAGACAGACACACGCATACATACATACATACATACATACATACATACACACACAAGCACACACACATACTAGATTGCAAGAACATCATTGTCTGTGGCAACGAATGTATAAGGGGAGTAAGTTATTACTATGACGGAAATATTAAAAAACCTTTGATTTATGTGAAAATTAGGGCAATTCATTAGGAGTTGCCAACATAGTGCTTTGGAAAAGTGTCAGTTTCTTGTCAGATCCTTATAAACCTCTATGTTGAAATTACTAACAGAGAAATGAGAGAAGAAGATAAAATTAATGGAAAGTCTATCTTTTGAAGTATGAAGTTTGATCTCGCGTAGTGTGTTGTCATTTATTACTCCAATAACGCTATAATTAATAATGGTACGATGCCACGTCAATAATAGTTTTCTGTCTTTGATAAATTCAATATTGAAAGTAACCACTGTATACGTACACGATACAGTGACTGTTAGTTACGTTCATTGATTATTGCCATGAAATAAACAGTACGCTGCAGGAATAAATAGTTTGATATCTGCGCATCAAATTGGCTTCACGTTGTATGATTATGTTTACTTGCATGCAAATACCATCATACGCATGGCTTAAAATGGTCATTGCTTCTGTGAGTTTACAATGAATATCACTAACTCAAAAATCAACTTTAGAAAGGTTAACGCTTCGTTGGAAAGAGAAAGCTTTCATTTAGTATGCTTAAAAAATAAACATATGAAATTGTAAAAGAATAAAAACAAAAACCCTCAAATTGTAATACCATTGTAAAAATCAAATCGTGCTGAGATAATATGTGTATTGGACCTTTAAAAATGACATATAGTATTGACAATGTAGTTTGACCTTGAGGATATTCCACTACACTTATTGTTCATTTATTTCTAAACCTAATACAGAAATATATGAAGAAAACTGACACAATTCAATCTTATTTCTTACTCTTCATGTATTGAGTAATTTTATTTCATGAGTGGTGCACAAGCTAATTCCCCTACCCCCACGGATGGTATAGGAGCAGGCTCATAACAAAACTGAGCACATGGATAGTAATAACTTAGTTTATGACTTCAACGCAGTATTTTTCCGGAATGATATCGTGAACATAAGCTTACCCATAATAGATGCACAATATATTGAAATTTCTTCGTGGAGCAAGTCTGAACTCATAACAAATTTCTAATTTGAAGTTGTTAAACTCAACATATGTTGTACAGTTTCCAATATATAAGCCCATGTTCGAAAGTCTTTTTGTATGAAACATAAATCTATAAACAAAATAACAGTTTGATTGGTATATTTATTCAAGAGTCAGGATTGTTTAGTTGGTAATCAGTCACAGACCCATGATACAAAGAAAACTCCATCAACTTAATCACACTTATGTTTATTGTGCTAATACCAGATATTGTATGTATTTTCTTGTCTACGCAGAACATTAAGATTAATAATACGACTATATAAATCCCAGCATGCATTTGTGCTGACATAAAGCCATACACGTTTTCTTGAGATGGACTAGTATGCCAAGGTGTGTCAAAATACCTTTCTCTAAGATCTTGATAGATTTTAGAAATGAAAAATGCATTCGAATCATCTTCGAGCTTCAATTACTATTAAAAAATGTCCACGAAATTAAATAAAAGTAATAACACCATCATATTTACCAGTCTCCATACAAATGTATGACTTGACAATACAGATAGTTATTTCTCAATTTTTTGTGTACTAACTTCATTGAGTACATAGGATTGCCAGATAATAGTTTCTAAATTGTATGTCCATAGTTGATGTGATGAGAATACAGTGTCTTTATTGTAAGTCGATACAGTAATGTGAATAGAACAGAGTCTTAAAGTTGTTTGTTTTTGACATTCTAACAGAAACTGTTCAGCTGTTTGTCCGCATGTGTAGTACCATTTAATAGAAACAGGATTTAGGAATAAATCGTTATTGAAGCTGCTGCATTTGGTTTTCAGTTGCATATGCTGAACCTGATTCATCCAGTCATCAACACATTAATAGGAGGGAATTTTATGTTTACCTTGACACAGGCAAGCTTTAAAATGTTGAATGGATCGGTTACTTTTTTATTATTTCATTTGGTATCGTGTTCCACGGTTGAATGTGCTAACCAATGTTGGTTAACAGCTACACATCAATATTTACGGTAATTAGATATAGGAAAAGTCATCTTTCCTTGTATTAAGAAACTTGCAAAGAAAAGTTCTGTGAACAATATTTCAGAGCCAAGATCGTCGAATTATGCCCACTTACCAAAAAATCTCTTCCTGACTAAGCACCCACCATGTAGCCTATGTCAATGAACAACGTTCATGACCTCAGAAAGGCGATGTACTTCTTTTTATTGATTTCATTTTTTCCATGCTTTCTGAGCCATCTCTTCTCCATTTAAATAACACTCCTGTAATCAAATAACGGCCTTTCATGACAGAAACTTAGGTCATATAGAATGGAAGATGACAATAACCAAGATTGCTTTTCGTGGTGAATGACAAGGGAAGACTGTATCACGAACTTTAGTTTTTTCAAGCTAATTATCTCTCTTCCAGGCAATCCCTAACAGACATAAACAGGAAAAGTACAGTTTACGAGGAATATTTTTAGAAACTAATGTATAGTGCAATTTTACTTGGAGGTGACCAGCATTTAACCATGCATATCGATAGTTACTCCTGGTTCCGACATATCTGACTCTTTTTAAAAAGGATTTAATTGTCTGGGAATGCCAAATGGCAGAGGTGAACGATTAAGGACACAATGTGTTGAATTTAGTGATGTTTGTCAGGAGTAAAGCCAAATAAAATGGTCATCGTCTTTCAGTAGGTAGGGAACGATGGTGTCTGAATATGTGGAATCTATAAAAGAATAAATAGAACATTTTATTTCAGAGTAAAGTCCGTGGTGATTTTCGATACTTTTTGTACAGAGCTAGAGGCAACAGTAAAATAATTGCAGCTAAAATAATACTAAAAGATCTGCTATTGTTTATATGCCATTAAAGTCCTTGACTCCTATGAACGCTTCACGGCAATTCATAATTTTCATGTGACTTTATGGGGATTGTTATGGTTGTGGTGGGGTGCTCCCAATGTTTTATTTAAATTATTATAGAAGTCCCACCCAGGCTCTATTTTGTTGGAAGTTAAATTTAGTGAAAGATAGATGTAAAGCTCCGAGCCCCCAGTCAGCAATGCCGACGGTTAGATGGTTGAATATACAAAAAAGGTTGAAATTCAATGAATAACAATTTAATAACAATTCAATAACCAAACGACTCAAATTTCCAATTACACTCCTTCCGCTCGACCCTTTAATAAGCCTATTGCATCACTTGATTAGCAATGTGAGATGGATTTCCACCTGTCCTTGTATTTCTACTCATCTATTGTATCCTTTCTCTCTTTTATTTCTCCCACTTCCATCTCTCCTTCCTCCTCGACTTTTCTCCAAATTCCTTCTCCTCCTCCTCCTCCTTGACTTTCTCTAGACTCCTTCTCCTCCTCCTCCACTTTCTCTACCACGACTCCTCTTCTGTCGACTTCGACTATCTCGGCTACAGCCTCAATTAAGTCTTATACTCTTGAAGACTGGGGACGCAATGGAACCCGAAGTTCTATGTCCCCTGTAAAGCTTCCTGTGAAAACACAAGGACGGTACAATCTTTTTCCTTAGCCCTCTCATCTCACACTACACACAGCCTATCATCAGATAATGGCTATTAAACTGCTTTGGTCATGCATCCGTTTACATCGAGATACCCATACGTTCTTGTATGGTAAATCAACGTCATAATACATATTCCTAATCCCGTTATACTAAACAATCTCACAATAATCAGACGCATTTCTTTACCTTACAACTCATACAAAGGACGCAAATATTCAAATATCCATGCTCTGATATATTCATAAGTCTGTAGTAACTAATCTTACATACTTCAACCATTCCAAATTCACAATTCAAGCATGTGTAAATTCTAACATAACGCATTAATAAATGCACTACTTTACTAAGAACTAACCTAATAGCGAATTACAAAATTAATTCTGACTACAAGCTAACAATCTACATAATTCCGCCTCGCAGCTAATAATTTTCTACGTAAGCTCAAGCCCATTTCTCAAATACGCTAGTAAAAAATAAAACACTGCAAAGGTAATTCTACATACTAACGATCCTAGTAATTAAGTATACATACTACAAATAATTACAATTATGATGCCGTAATATTCTGCAAAAATCGAGTAAATAACTTACCGACCTTTTGAAGCTTTGTCTTTCTTTAGAATCTACCTCTAAGTTTTGCTGCCAAATTACGAGTGGCTTCTCTCGGAGTAACTCTATTGATCCGCAATCCCTCTAGGCGAATACTAAATTTTCTCTTACAAGTTGGAAGGTATCATTCAGGTCGAATTGTAATCTCAGTTCCGATTGGATGTCGCCGTGAACCGATCCAATCAAATATAGCGGACAATGTCCCTCCCGCTATCTGTCAACGTGGGGACGGACGAGAACACGTTCCGCTCACCTCGCGGGTTTTCCTTGATTTTTGGACTAATCTTTAACACGTAGGTGTGATAACTACAAGTCTTTGTTTAGATGGAGCGATCTATCGCCTGTGCCGATCCAAGATTCCGGTCTCCGGCCGGTCATGTAACCATGCGTAAGAGATTAACACTAGCCCGCGGCAATCTTTAAACATCAAACACATGGCCTCGGTAATATTCCTAAGACAGGTAGATTATAGCTTATACATTACTCTATAGCTGGGGCTTAGCAAACGTGACAGACTTCAATGATGGATGGAGACCCGCGGTTGCTGAGTTGGTAGAGCGTCGGACTCGTAATGCAAGGGTTGCCGGTTCAGTACCAGCCTAAGCCAGTCCGGGTCGGCTGCCTCTATATATCTTTGCTAAAGTCATTTTGTTCCCATGTCCTCGGTACGATGTAGCCAATAATGGGTTGAATATATGGTCAAAACAAAGCAAAAACCATCCCTAAAAGAACCAACTGGTAACTGGATTATACATTTTAATTTGAATATGATTCTATACATACTAATATCAAAGAGATCTACATACATCAAAACAACAATGGCATCATTACTGTGCAATATTTAAGTCAAAGATGTATCCCAATTACTTCAATTTTATAAAGAGACAAAGTCTTTTGACATATTTACTCCGTAAAAACGGTTTATACCCGTTAGCGTCTATATTTATGCCTAGTGGAGAAATTAATATTGGTATCATCGTCAAAGATATAAACCGATGATTGCATTTGCTATACACTGTACCACCTGAACACTTTTGATGATGTATGTACCTTATTTTACTCGCCTATAAATCGATTTCAACTGCAAGCAACACAGATTCTGATCTGCCATAACATAATGCCTCTGCAGATCAGGGTCTATGCTGTTTGTTCTACTGTTTACTTCTAACAAACTGCACCGTCAGATCTGGGTCAGTACAGTTTGCAGTTGGACTCGTCTTATAAGCAAGTAAAGACGGTTCTAAATCTGGTATTACATTGCGAAAATCATGAATGTCATTTGTGCCAGTTCCAAGAGCCAGTTTCAAGTGCCGATGCTACCGATTGTCAAAGATATGATCAACGTTTAATTAATGCTGTGAAATCTATATGCTGCTTGCTGTAAGTCAATAACAAACGTGGCACGTCCTTTGAAAACTAATCTTCGCCATCTTTTGCGTTGTATACATAAAATGTCTGCTAGACACGCAAGCAGATGTAAATGCTAGCTGGAATCTCATCAAACTTGACACTTTCCATTAAAATAACCCCAAACAAATCTATAATTAGCTGGAACCAAGCTAAGCTCCGTTCGTCTTTAAGTGGAAAGCATTTTAAGCCCGGCTCTTAGATGTAACTAAAAAAAAATAATAAGTATAGGAATCTAATAACGAAATTCAGGCGAAATTTCGTTAAGGAATATTGGTGCGTGTTTGTTTAGAAGAGACAGATAATGCAGTATTTTCGGCTGTGAGTGCTTAATAGTTCCAAGGACACTACAGACAGAATCGAAGTTCTATGTACTTCGTTTCAATTAGAAAGTTGATTATGTGGCTGAATTGCAAAATTATTGTCCGTGTGTGTGCTTCCTGATTCAGCAGCAGATAACATTGGACAGGATCGAAATTACTATATCTTACAAAGGACTGATGTACACATTAAAACTGGGATATTGTTCATGGCGTGTATACAATGTAAATGTAATACAAATTGTTACCGTGTATACTCGCTTATAAGACGAGTCCAACTGCAAACTGCTCAGACCCAAATCTGCCTTCGCATCATGCACCGATATACTGGCTGATAAGACGAATATAAATTGCAAATGCCCCCGCAGATCTGGGTCTGTGCAGTTTTTTTAGAAGTAATCAGTAGCACAAACATGATAGACCCTGATCTGCAGGTGCATTATGCTACGGCAGATAACGATCTTTGTCGTTTACAGTTTGACTCGACTTATAAGCGAGTATTCATGGTACGCAAGATTCTATAACTTGAACATACTGTAACAAGTTTGGATAAAACCTAATGGTCTAAGACAAATGATGCTTTCGCGTCTGTATGAAAAATATATATGTAAACAAATATTTGGTACAGTATATACAGAGAATGACAAGACCGTAATCAACACAAGTTCGTTAGCAACACGTTGTAAGTTCATTTATTTTCTTGGGTATCAATATTGACGTTTCAACTCTCCCGCTCACCATAACATTTTCGTGTATATTAAAGTTTGTGGATCGGGGAATGGGGTCATATTTTATCCACAGATGGATTATTTGTTAACGGGTCTTTAAATTCGTGGTCTGTAGAGATCATGAAAACAAACGAATATTGATACCCAAAGGATGACGTTGAATTCAGAGTATTAGAAGAAGCTATTTAGCAAAATGGGCGAAAAATATTTTGAAAAAGAAACTTCAGCTGCAAATACACAACTTCAGTAGAGTACTTGACAATGACACTGAACCAAAATCAAACTTGAGATTTTTGCAGGAGTGAAATCTTAATAAAGAGACAAAGGAGGACTATCATCAAACACAACAAAACTACGTGTAAACGAGCTATAAAGAATAACCTTGCAAAATATAAATCAATATTTCCAGGGTTTGATACACAACTCTGTTGAGTGGAGGCTCGGGCTATTTTCATTCTCTTGGGGTATTTTATCCATCGCTGGGGTCCAAATTAACGAAATTGGTTTCTTACACGTGAGCGGTTATGACACTTTCTCATTCAGATAAACTATACCATGTTATCCGGCAAATAATTCAAACGCATTTTGATTCGTTTGACTTGAGAAAATCCATCAATTATAAAAGTGAAACAAGAGTCCTTGATTCAAATAACTGCCTTTAGTAACGTACATTTTGATGCAAACATGGTGACAGGGAAGGTAATTGAATGGTAATTGAGACTGAGCCATGAACTTCAGTGAGTAGTTAATAGATGGAACAGCTTGACCAGTCATTTTCTGTGTGGATTTTACAAGTGTTACTCTTCCGCTTTACAAGTCCACATTTTGGTTACAAAATCATGAAATATAAACGATACAGCAGCAAGTGGCTTAGTGCGACAACTGATTTGAAATATTACTGATATAAATGTTTGAAGTTTGGTTTTGAAAAATCAGCAAACCTGATTTATTTAAGACAATATTTTATGTATTTATGTTGTCTGCTAGTGTTCTATTTTACATGCACTATTTCTAGTTTTTGTAAGCAAGATATGTGGTTTAATCTATAGCTTTGGATTTCTGAAAGAAATGTTCGTGGTTCGGTTCTTGCCAGAGATGAAATGTTTTCTACATTACTGAGAACCAGGGCCGGATTAAAGTTATGAGGTGCCTAAGGCTAATATCGCTACCGTCGATCAGTTGTTACTTCATTATGGAACGGAGAGCCGAAAGTAAGTCCTTACAATATGAGGATCTAATGCTATGCAACTATGAGGAAGTACAACATCAGCTCAAACCTGGTGCAGGTTGTTGAGCACCTCTATGACAAAGCCACCAGTGCTGTCCTCATCCATGGCAGCAGAGGAGATTGGTTTCAAACAACAGTTGGAGTCAGACAGGGATATATACTGCCACCTACACTCTTCAATATTTTCCTGGAAAGGATCATGCAGGATGCGTTGCATGACCACAAGGGCACTGTCAGCATAGGAGGAAGAACAATCACAAACCTTCGCTTCGCAGATGATATTGATGGTTTAGCAGCAGATGAAAAAGAACTGACTGACTTGGTTGAACGCCTCGACACAACCTCCACAGCATACGGTAAGGAGATCAGCACCGAAAAAATCCAAACTGATACAAACAACACCAGTGGCTTCAGTGCAGAAATAACGGTCAGTGGAAAGAAGCTAGAAAGAGTCACAAGCTTCAAATACTTGGGATCAATTATCACAGATGAGGGCTCCAAACCAGAACTACATTGCAGGATTGCCCAGACAACAGCAACAATAACAAGGTTGAGACCAATATGGAAAGATCTCAACATTGCTTTTGGTTCCAAAATAAGGCTGATACGCTCGATTGTCATATCTATCTTTCTGTATGCTTGTGAAACATGGACGCTCACATCAAATCTACAAAGAAGGATTCAAACCTTTGAATGAAATGCTACCGCAAGATCTTGGGCATCTCATACATTGACCATGTAACCAACGAAGAAGTCTACAACAGGATCCAACGAGCCATCGGATCCTATGAAGACCTCTTGACCACTGTAAAAAAGCTCAAACTGAAGTAGTACGGTCATGTCTCAAGATCATCTGGACTGGCAAAAACAATCTTGCAAGGCACAGTGCGAGGGTGCAGAAGAAGAGGCAGACAGAAAAAGAGGTGGGAAGACAACATTAAGGAGTGGACAGGCATGGGATTTGAAGATCCCCGAAGGGCAGTAGAGAACAGGGAAAGATGGAGAGAATTGGTTGTAAAGTCAACTGTGATGCCCCAACAACCTTTTGGGTTAAGGGATTGATGATGATGATGATGATGATGATGATGATGATGAATGCTATAGCCGTGTTAGCCTATGGGCGGCTCTGCTGCAACCAATTAGCTTGATATAG
>JAECUM010093551.1:0-27775 GCA_016617855.1 Megalonaias nervosa | reverse complement strand
AATAATGACTCTCTCTCTCTCTCTCTCTCTCTCTCTCTCTCTCTCAAAATACCCCAAAATCTGAGTTTCATATTGGCCAAAATCGTTACTTTGAAAATGTAGCAAAATAACGCTGGTCTCAAAAGTAGTTCTTAGGTAATTTTTTCACCCCTGGTTTTAATCTAGGACGACAAAAATGGCAAGTCAATTTAGTAAAGGCTGGCAGAATTGTAAAATTTCTTGTAAAATAATGTAACAACTAAATCTGACCAACTTCTAATTTTGCCCCAAGTTTGAAAATGTAAGAAAAAAAAAATTTGGTTTTAGCAACAATAATTTTATGCTGAGGAAAAGTTAAAAGTTCAAGTCAGTACCAGATTGGGAAATTGACAACATTTGTCACCAAAACTGGTGCATGAAAATTTGTTTGACTGGATACTGAATATGTCTGAAACACAACTTGCTGCCTCTACCATGCATAGCAAGTTGTAACGGGAATCTTAAATTTAGGATAGCCAACATTCTAAATACAAAACAACCTCCAAGCTCTTGGGATTCATTCAAACTAATGGACTTTTAAAATTATGTTTCATATTAGATGCTAGAAAGCAACATCATATTAAATTTCGGTTAGAGGTCATAGTGTCATCCTCATGTTAAATTCCCTTCGTATACATAGGGACATTTTTAACACAGGATTTCCTCTTTTCCCAAGAATCCCGCAAAAAGTGGTGACCTAATGTTAATTTCCCCTTGTCCCTCTAGTACTGTGTAAATAATGGCTGCGTGATGTTAAATACACCTCATGTCTTATAATCCGCAGACCTTTTTAAACACAGCAGTCCCCTTCTACACCAAATCGTACCCCTGTACTACTAAAGTTATCATACTGACGTTAGAGTAATTTTGTCCTAAGTCTGAGTAATTCTCTCTCTCTCTCTCTCTCTCTCTCTCTCTCTCTCTCTCTCTCTCTCTCTCTCTCTCTCTCTCTCTCTCCCCAAATTAGACTCGGACAAAGACATACATATTTATTGCTGTCAAAATAACTGAAACACGAGAAACTGGTACCGATTAGAAAGGATTTAACTGTTTGCTTCTTCCGCTCCAATGGAAAATATTCGAGTCCTACAGAAAAAAATTCGCTCGTAGGATAGAGTCTGTTTTCGAAATTTGCTACAAGAAATAAACTACTTTTGTGATCGTTTCCTGTTGTAACAATACCATGTTTATTGATCCTGTACATTTTAATCGAAATCTCACTGGGAAACAAGCAACATGTACCCATGTGGTGATCTGTTAGTAACAAGATCTAAATACAAATGTGCATACAATGTTATCTTAAACGTTTAAACGTAGCTAACATAATGTTGGCTGTTTTTAAAGTTGGCACGTGTATTAACAACCCCTCCCCAACCCCCACTATCATTAACTTTTTGTTTTGATGGTGCTACATAGAAAGACAAACACGACACATTGCATGAAAACGGTTATAATAAATGTATACCAATTACACGTTCGCAATATAAGTAGCGTGAATGTATAATTAATGTACCGTCAATTTACATTGGTCGATTGTTATGTGATATAATAATGAAGGGATAGAAGGAAAACAAAAAAGAAAACGATTTAATAATTTTATTTGTATTAAAAATAAAATCTTCAGAAAAGTAATATATTTTGAACCTTTTACAGGCTTAATTTAACCAAAAAAGACACAGCAAATGCTTGTGGGCAACGACAACAAAATCTGAAACAAAACTAATTAGACAAGTAAATAACACACCAATGCTAATTATATAGATGATGCAGTGATGAAAAAGAGAAATAAAAAACTGAAAGGCAGGTGCTCTTTAACATTGCGCATGTTTTACTTTATGATTATTCACAAAGTGAAGAATTAATCAGACTTATTCAAAATTATCATTTAAGATAGCAGTGACCACTGTACTTTTCAAGTTGGTTGCAACTATCCTAAAATTGTCTTCCTTGTTAATTCTTCAGTCAGAAAGGAGTAGCGGTTTGAAAGCATGGCGGATAACGAACTTCGAGAAAACGACACTGTGCTATCCGACAGTCCGATGGAAGATCCAAAAGAAGAAGACGATGAAGAGGAAATGGAGGCAGACGATTCAGACAGCGATGAGAGCGAAGACGATGATCATGCAAACGAACAGCGGGCAGAAGAACTCGTTAAATTGGTTATGTTATTGATGTCTAATCATTGCAACTTTTCGTTTTATCAGTAGGGTAAAGACGGGTAGTTTCTGTCAGACAGAAAAATTCGGTCACATTTAATGAAAGCACATTTGTCTATAAGCAATGCAACAAGCATTATTTTAACCAGTCAGACATGAATCATGACACGCGAGCTAGTTCTACATTATAGTTCGACTATACATCCCCGTTTGTTTGTAACCCCCTACCGATTTCAATAACTAAAATGTTTAATGCAATAAAAAGCGCACAGAACTAAGTCAACTGAATCACTGATTTTTAATTTCTAACCTGACTGTGACAGAATGGCACTAATACTGGCATCCCCTTGCACCTTTCATGCTTAACGGACTTTCCATACTAACACGGCGCCATATTGCGTATACTACGGGCTAGTTTATTTCCATCAGGCAACATAATGACGAAGTTCATCCTATTCGGTAACTGCCGGATAATTCCGTAAATTACCATAACGTTCAGAGTTTGGAATTATATCCCTTTGCACATATGCACATATTAATTAAACCGCTTGTTAAATCCATGTGAAAGGCAAATTTGTTGTTGTCATTCTTTTCCTTTGCATGATTCGACATTGTAAATATCGGAAGCAGACGACATATATATGTACATCTGTAGTCGTGCACACACCCCTTTGCTGAAAATGGACTTGTCCAGGAACAGGAAATGGATCTCGAGCATGTCCATCTATTATATTGAAAACTTCTGTTAAGCATGAAACGTGCGGACGATGACGGTGTTAGGGCCATTCTACTCACAGTTGGGTTAGAAAATATAAATCAGTGAATGAATTGACTAAGTTCCTTGCACTTTTTATCACATTAAAGATTTCCATTATTGAAATCGGTAGGGGGGTACAAACAAACAGGTTGGTATAGTCAGACTACAGTCCTACATGTAAGACCTCAACGCTGATATTTATGTTTTGGGCGTCTGGGTCTTACGGCCTAACTAACGACGCTGTGTAACGTGTTTTGATGTCGAATAACATAGAACAAAAGTCAAATTTTCAGGAATATCGCGCACAACTGGCAACCAATAACGATGCCTTTCTACAAGTAAAGGCACAATGTTTTAGTCCCACTTTACTTACTCTGATGTCTTTTCTCTAATAAATTAAAATTCTCACAAAAGAAGTGGACCTGGTTTCAAGTTTCGTTGGCCTTTATTTCAGTTGGCTGGAAAGCGATGAAAGCCGGGAATGCCAAAATCAAGTTGAAATATTCTTTAATGAAACGAAAAATATATTATGCATATTGGAACTGTAAGCAACGCTTCGTTTTGTTCAAGAAACATATCGCCCACATGAACCTGCTTGAACATACTTTGGCATACCTCGACTACTGTCACATTTCAACAAATTCAAATGTATGTCAAGAGAACATGAAAATGCATCCATTTGCTAGTGTCAGATTTTGATTCCACCAGGATAAAAACAGCACAGTAAGAATATTAATTCCATCTCAATTTTCTGGAAGAATGTCAGTATGGGCTGCCAAGTGTGTGAGATATTCCTGGAACTTTGACTACTTGTTCCGATGTCAACCGACATCAGAACACGCTATACAAGGCCATTATTTGGGTAGTGAGACATAGCACTAAAACATAAATATCATGTGATACATCTTACATTGTAGGATTACACGCGAGCCAGTTTTGTTAAAATGTATTTCATTGGACAAACTTTCTGGTCAGTGAGCATCTGAATGCATTTTGGTGCTGTGTGAGCTTATAAGTTTCGGACACTGCAAGTTCCAGATCCGTAGTCGCGCAGTTGTAGCTAGGTCATATACATGAGTAAAATCATTTTTTTCGGACATTTTCATTAACTTCTTTTAATGATATTAATTATAATAAAAGTCATACAGGTCATGCAGGCATTCAGAACTGACAGTTTCAGTAATGGATGTCATTTGCTGGAATTTGATTACACATACCGTTAAATAGCAATTATTCACTTTATTTTGATCTTCATACACCCAAATTCCTTTGGAATGTCATTATTTACACACCATGAGAAGTAATTATGACAGAATCAATGGTAAATTATGTGGACATTTTTGGATGAGGTCAACATAAAGGTCATTCCAGCACAAACTGGATTGAATGTCACATACAGCGATGTCACAATGAAAGCTATGCATGTTGAATAAATTCATACTACCTATGTTGTGACAAATAAACGGGATGTGCTCTTTTCTTGACTTCATTTAGTACCAGGCTACTATTGTAAAAGTCCAATGCAATCAATGATTTTCATCTGGAAGATTTTTTTACAACATTTAAAGTGCAGAACTGTCAACAGTCTGGATTGAATAGGCTTTGTTTTAGCATTAAATATTAGAACAACAATTAAAATTGAATTTAATTTTAGTAAATGTGCCTACATGACCACTATGACTTTTACTATAGTTCTTTATGTAACAGTTACTGTTTTTTTTGTTTTGTTTTTTTTTAAAAACAGAATACTGGTTGAAAAGATTTGTAATTATAATGACTGATTGCACCTGACATTTATTTGCATAATGCAAGACTTGATAATGATACAAGTTTTAATTTTAAAACTTACAATCTGGTTCACAATGAAGATGTAACCAGCCTGTGAATACGAGGTAGTAAAGGTAGAATATAATACACTAAGATAATTGTACCATCCTGTGCTATTGGCTCGGCTTGTTGTACACCAGAATGCATATGGAATGGTCTCCTGTCAACCTCCATTGTTGGCTGTCATTTCTTATCACATTCATCCCAAGGTACATTTTATCCTAAATGAAACGGGTGCTGCACTGACATCCAATTTGACTGCCATTAGTGGCCATCTTGAAAGCCTTGTTATCTCTGCTTCTTCTAAATGGATTCATAGCTGTCAACTGTCCCGTTTTTTCCGTATTTGTCCCGTATTTTGGACCTGAATACGGGTTTACATTTTTTTTGCAAAAAATACGATTTTTATTTTTTTAAAAAAAAAAAAAAAATTTCCTTGCAATTTTCAGTTTAGAACAGGCACACGGTTCCATTCTGATAGAAATGTATTGCATATATATAGGAATACAGTTCTACAATATGATTGGTTCATTCGAAATCGAGGCAACCATGCCTGTCTTTATCTGCCGTACTAGATTTCGCAAACAGTTACCGCTACCACTGTGTCTCATCTTCGTAATATTCAACTTTTAATCATGTTGAATAGGAAAGCAGAATGTTCAGAATTTTCACCAGAAAGACAAGAAAACAGAACTGAAAGGACAATTGTGCCGTCTTGTTTAGATCTGTGAATTCATCTAGTAAGGAGAAGACTTTACGTTTTGGAAATTGTGTAATGTGATTTCGCTATTGGGCGTGGAGGTTCACATAAAATACAAGAGCACGAAAAAGCTAATAAACATCAGCTTGCTGTTTCATCATGCACAACTCAGCCTGAACTTGGATGTATATAAATACCAGAGAGAACCTTGATGTAATTCGATTGAAATTTGGTTTATTAAATTTCTTTTAGAAATGAACCTTCCTCATTCAGTTACTAGTGTTGCTGGCGATTTATTTTGCACGCTTTTTCCAGACAGTAAAATCGCAAAGGATTACTCGTATGCAAGAATGAAAACATTTCAGTAAGAAATTCACACAGAATTGAGATTATCAATGACAGTTGGCACATTGGAATCGATAATAATTGAAAAAAATAAACAAGGTGTGGAGAAGGCTTCTATAAACAGCCTGTGTCTCAGTGTGTTGCACTCTTACACCGTCTGAATGGGTACCCAAATGGAACAGGGTGCCCATCCAGAAGGTGCAAGTGTGCAACACACACATCTTTGACATTAAATAATTATGTAAGGCACTGTCCTACCTTACTGATGGTTGTATATGTTGTAAGTAGTTACATATGCCTTAAAATTTTAAAAATCAGTATTTGGTCCTGAAAATCAGTATTTTTGTCATAAGCAGTCAGTATTTTTGTACTTGGGGGTTGGCAGCTATGTGGATTGTTAAGAATTAATAGTGAGTCTTTTGTCAGGTGTATTAATTCAGCTGTGCCATTCACATTCAAGGTTAAGTCATATTTTTAACATGTCGATTGAATACCTACCTACATTCTGGACTAATAAGGTACAATAAATCCTGTGGCAGAAGTGGGCTGGAGTTTTTTCACATACCAAGTAAATTAGGGTGAATATTGTCAAAACAGTCTTCATACACATGGAACTAGTCTGGTGTACGGGACCCAGACAATGATTTCAATTTGACTGATTAAAAAAATATGTAGGGGATCAGGCTAGTATTGGTCAGTTAGCAAAGGTCATGTTGGAAGTTTCAATAATTAAGAATTATAGAGAATAATGTGTTTTAAGTTTTATATCATGGTTGATAAACATTCAGTGCATTATGCAGTGACAGTATATATGTATGTATGTATGTATGTTGCCTTTTATTGCACCACGACACAGTATTGGCTATATGGTGTTTACTAAAGATAAAGTTCTAAAAACAATGTGGAGGTTTTTGTAAGATGTGCAGCTGGCACTGAAAAGTCAGAATGTAGATGGTGACAAAAGAGAACACAGTTGTAAATATGATCAAAAAGAGATTGTGAGCAAGTACCAGAAGTGCTGGGTAAATGCATACAAAGGACTGAAATACGACTCAGAAAAATGGTTTAATATTGTGCATAATTTGTACTGAGCATTCAGAGAAATATGAAAGTGTTCAGGGTTCTTCATTATGATTCGTTGATAGGTGTAAAATGTTCATAAATCATCCCTGAAGTCACACTAATGGTGGTGCTTCCTAACTCACAAGACATAAAAAAATTATAAACCAAGAGATGGCGATCAAGCTTCTGTACACCTAAAAAATAATAGAAGATCAGAAACTAGGCCTTATGGACCTATTTGATGATGAATCAGATACAGAAAATGAACATGAACTATTAGCTTTTATTGAGTCTTTTTTGTGAAGTATGGTTATTATATTAAGCTGATGTTAATGAATGATAAATGTTGAATCACAAATTGAACTTGATTCTATTTTTGTAAGATCAGTGAAAATGGCAGGATCAGTAAAAATATTATTATTTAAAAAAAATGCTAATTTCAAGCAGTGAAAATGGAGTTTTCACTAAACGCTTCATGTCATGTCCAGTTGGTCCTCAATGAAAATGGTTCCAGTCTGACATCCAGTTTGTCTGCCATGGCATCCAGCTTGAAAATCTTGTCATTGCTACTCCTCCTTAATGGAAAGTCATATCAAAATATGGGGTTTCACCAGAACACTTCTTATGATCACTGATTAGTCTTAAATGGCAATTGCACCAAGTTGGAAAGCCTCGCAAAGGTCTTGTTGCTACTACTTCTAGTTAGAAAGTCATATCAACATTGTAGTTTTCATCAGAAGTCTTCTTTTTATGTCTGTTTGGTACTAAATGAAAATGGTGCAGATCTGACATCCAGTATGGCAACTAAGGCAGCTATCTTGAAAGTTTTGCTCATCCAGAATGGAAAGTCTTTTCAGCATGGGCATTTTCACTAGAAGACTAATTGTGATATTTGTTTGGTCTTGAATGAAAATGGTCTGACCTCATATTGCTGCCATTTCTTGAAAATCTTCTTGCTACTCCTAAGTGGATAGTCGTATTGTTATGGCATTTTCACTAGGAGATTTCCCATAGCGTCTAGTTGGTCTCAAAGGAGAATGATGCTGAACTGTTATCCAGTGTGGTACACCATGGTGGCCATCTTGAAAATCTTGCCACTCATTCAGAATAGATGATTATGTCAGCATTTTAAAAAAAGAATTCCTGGAAATTCCCTTTTGGATAGTAGAGCATCAATCACTTTAGGGGACTTTTGTTAATTAAGTTATCCCATGAAATTCATTAGTTTTGATAGTTGCACTGGAAAAATATAAATTTATTGTATCCTTTTTTTACTTTTACCTTTATTGCTCAAATTGATTTAACTTGGGATTACTGTTGATAAAAATACAGTTGTCCAAATGTACCCGCAGTGTGACCAATTGTACCAAAGTATTCATTTGCCCCAACTTTCACACTATCCAGATGTCGTTTTAAAACATTAATGAAAAAAAGCAACTTTGAAGGCTGAGATTCATCTTTTTCAGTTTTATTGTCTCTTTGAGAGTGTCATCAAGAACAACAGTTCATGTAGTGGAATGGCTGAAATGTCCTAAATCTTTGTGATTCTAGAACTATAGTTCTTGACATTCCCAGGGTTCTCCTTAGCATTTTGAAATTTGTGGTCCAGGACTTCTTCCTTAAATAGTTGGAGTCCCAGCCATGATAATAGGAGTCCCAGTAATGACATTATCTTCCCTCACGATAATTCACAACATTTTGAAAAACTAAGGCAATTTCTTGTTTTGAATACCAACTGTTCTTTGTCTCAATATAACTATGTGATGACAGACCTCCTTCACAAGCCACTGATGTTAGAGTTGAACCAGCAATGCTTCATCAGAAACAGCAGTCTAGAAACAATTCTGAGTACTTACTTCAGGCTAATAATGTTACATTTTTTCCTCATTTTGTGGCACATGGAAATATCCAATTCCATTATTCATTCCACGAATCTCAGTTTCTTTGATGTTCTGTTGTCTTTATCAAAACTTGATACGTTGACTACTTTTTGTTGTCCAGTGTTGTGAGAATCAGGCTCATTTGCAGTGTTGTGCTTGGCCCTAAAGAAAGCGTGTAAAGATGCCATGAGATGAGTACATGTGATAAACAGTCGAAAATGAAAGCATGACACAGAAAAACATCTGATTCTGTTCATGATATATGACAGTTAACATGGGAGTTTATATTCCTTCAAGAAAGAAAAGAAGTCCCAGAAATTTGACACTATTGTTTTAAAAATGAGACATGATAAATTGTAAGTGTTCCAGAAATTGCAGAAGGATTTAGAATATGCTGGATTAAAAGTGTCCTGAGTGATGTGTCAAAATGAGGTGTCAGAACACACGTGTGTGTAGTTGATCTTTTGACTGATACTTGTTTTAAAGAAACAGATCAAGTAAAAGAAGTTTGCGAACAGCAAAATCTGTTTATATATAGTATGCAGTCAATTTACATACAAATAATCAATAGCTGATTGTGTACAATTCACAGGTAATTTACATAAAAATAATAGCTGTTTGTATACAGTATACAGGTAGTGTACATACAAATAATCAATAGCTGTTTGTATACAGTATACAGGTAGTGTACATACAAATAATCAATAGCTGTTTGTATACAGTATACAGGTAGTGTACATACAAATAATCAATAGCTGTTTGTATATGGTATACAGGTAGTGTACATACAAATAATCAATAGCTGTTTGTATACAGTATACAGGTAGTGTACATACAAATAATCAATAGCTGTTTGTATACAGCATACAGATACAGTACATACATATAATAGCTGTATAAATCAGTATACAGGTAGTGTACATACAAATAATCAAACACTAGTGGATAAAGGAATATCTGTTTGTCAATTAAAAAGATGGAGAATGCATACTATTTACTTGAAATAATAAATCCTTTTATTTGAAAGCCATTTATATTTCAAAATAACTTAAGAAAAATATTAAAGCCATGTATATACAGTGTGACCCCACTATAACACAGTGATTGGGGTCCATAGAACCTGACTGTGTTACAGTCCAAACAGTTTTATAACCAACCAAGTCAGCTGAAGAAAATGATGCATGTACCCCATAAAACTGGATGGGATGTGTGCGTGTGTGTATGTGTAATAAAAGTGGGTGCAAAAATATGTGCTTTTGATTAAATGAAGACAAACTTGTCTGGAGTACACTTGTATATTGGAAATTTACATTTGTGTATTACAATCCATAATCCATTAAGTATTATACCTGCATATGAAAAATCTATGAACTAGAGTTTCGATCACATTAGAAAGCACAAATATTATATATAAAAAAAATGGTAGTCCTTGTTTTCTATGTCCGATTGACACTAAACAGTTCACAATGATATTGTTGCCAGTAGCATGTGGCTATAGTTGTTTACATGCTGCATGTAAATTGGCCTAAAGTTTGTCAGCTGGAGACAGCTGTCATCTTGCCTAGGCTACCCAGAGGATGAGGCTATTCATAGGGAAATGAAAACATGAACAAATGAAAAAGTTTGTGAGATACCCCATATTCAGTTACCTTGATGGCCAGATATGTATGGTGTCAAAAGATTGGAAATTTAATTTGTGTTTATGCCGCTGTTGGTAGCGATTATAAGCATAATCTTTTTTCCTACAAAAAGGAAACTTTCATGACACAATAACCATGTTCAATCACTTTGGAAAATGCAACAATTCATAGGTTCTGTTGCTTTTAAGTTTGGTGCTTACTTTGATTGATGAAAGGTTCTTTGTTTTTTGAAGATTGTAGTTGGCTTTCTTTGATGAAGGGTGCATGTGTTATTGAAGTCATCACAAAAGGACAGCTTGGAAACCAAACAAATGCTCATTTCTTATTGCAGCGGCAACATCAAATAATTGTACAACATTGATTGAGACTGATTTTTTTTTCATTTGCTTAGTATTTATACAGAATGATTGGTTCTTCAAGGGTAACCAGTTTTCTTTGAAGTTTCATCAAAACTATTTTTTTCTGGGTACATTTAAATAAAAAAAAAGGAATTAATCATTGACTGGTTGATTGTAGCAGTTACTGTTCCTGCCTTCAAAGGTTGTCCAATTGTAACAAGTCTCGGTAGAATGACTATTGGAGTGTATCACAGCATACAGTAATCAGGCCAGATGTCAGCATAAGCGGATTATGATATAACAATGCATTGTTAAGATGGATTGTCAGTATGAGCAAAGAATTTGTTTATGTAACAGTAGATAGATTGCAGTGCATTTTGTATCAGGTTTGCAGCTTCCTTTCATGGTGCCTCAGAATTTCTCCACTCCAAACCCAAGATACAAGTTTAAACAGCCAACAGTGTCAAGAAAAATGTCGCCAGATAGTATATTTTGTCGCCAGTAAGAAAAAAATCGCAATTTGTGACATTGTCGAAGCTTAGCACAGCCCTGAATAAGCTTTTTAAATGTTATTTTTTTATACTTTTAAGAAGAAGTAATGTTTTTTGTGTACAAGAAAAATGCATAATTATGAAATTTCTAGAGCCACACCATAATCATCTTATATTAGAAATCATATTCAGTCTCTTCCCTAAAATGATAATAAACGTTTTACGTGTTATTTTTTGTACTTTTAAGAAAGAAAAATGTGTTTTTCATGTCCAAGAAAAATACATGTACTTGAAATTTAGTGAGCCATGCCACCATTGTGTTATATCCGAATTTGTGTTATAACAGAGCATGCTGTAGTGGGGTCACACTCTACTGCATTATATTAAATATTGCATTCCAGAAGACAACAAAAAAAATACCCAGGTGTGTGTACATTTTAATGACAACATGTAAATATCATGATAGTGATTGTTATATTGAATCTGCTCGTAACATTTCAGTTTTGAAATTTTCATCCTTGTGTTTTTCTTTCTTTAGATCAATGACAGTCCTTATGTTTATAATAACCACGTGGAGCTGATCAAGTTGCTGAAATCTGTTGGTGATCTGGACAAACTACGGGAGGCCAGAGAGAGAATGCATAGCATCTTTCCGCTTACAGAAGGCAACAATATCTCTTTTTTATATTTTTTCTAATTTACCATGTTCAGGACTAATGGTATTTATTCAGTTCCCAAAGTAAACCTATGCAAACACCATTACGCTAAAAATTCAGTAACTTTAAATTTCTGAATGCTCTTGATCAGACTGATGTTTATCTGTATGATAATAGCTTACATGTAGAGAAAACCATATGAGCCGTGGCATTTTCTGGATCTACATGTGTTTGAAACATCTTACAGTATCATTATCAACCAATCCTGGCCAGTCAAACCAATATATGCTCTGTTGTATTTTCACCCATATCTAGACTGGTTCTCATTCATCCATTTCATTAGTACCATGAGCCCTTCATATCTTTGCTTGGAGAATGTGCTAACAAATCTGGGTCCATGCAGTTTGTTGGAAGTAAACATAGACCCTGATTTTTAAGTGTATAATGCAATGGTAGATCAGGGTCTGTTGTTTGCAATTAGACTGTACTTATGACTCTCCAGAATGTGTGAAATTTGGCTTAGAACTCTCAATTTTTAAACACTACAATGCAGACAACTTGGATCAAACTCTTGGAACTAAAATTCCTGACTTAAAACCCAGGAGACTAATCTTGGCATATCTTGTTATTAACTTTTTGTCTTGGTAACCTACTTTCCAATGTTTATTCAACATTACTCTGAACTGTAAATGTACTAGAGGATATAACTCACACTTTTTTCTCTAATTACCACATTGGGATGAACAGCAAAATGGAGTCATGTTGGTCTACTTTCCAGGATTTGTTTAACATTGCTTACAAATACTTATGAATCACTGCTAAAATTATTTATATATCACTGATAATAATAATTATATATCCATGCTAAAATTACTCATATATCACTGATAAAAATAACTATATGTCACTGCTAAAATTACTTATATATCACTCCTAAGGTTACTTATATATCACTGCTAAAATTATGTCACTGCTAAAATTACTTACATATCACTGCTAAAATTATATGTCACTGCTAAAATTACTTATATATCACTGCTAAAATTATGTCACTGCTAAAATTACTTACATATCACTGCTAAAATTACTTGTATATTGCTGCGTAAAATACTTATATATTACTGCTAAAAATACTTATATGTCACTGCCGAAAGTACTTATATATCACTGCAAAAATACTTATATATCACTGCTAAAATTACTTGTATATTGCTGCATAAAATACTTATATATTACTGCTAAAAATACTTATATGTCACTGCCAAAAGTACTTATATATCACTGCAAAAATAGTTATATATCACTGCTAAAAATACTTATATACAGGGTTCCCACGCTACCGGGAAATCGGGAAAAAGTTGGGAGAAATGATAATTTTTTCCCGACCATGAAAAGTCCTTGAATTTTGCAAATATTGATGAAAGTTGGGAAAAACCCAGGAATTTTCAGCTACCACTTGAGGCCCGAAACAATCACGTAATTGAGTCGTAACTAAACTGATTGTGAGTTAAATTTATTGAGTTCTAACCAGAATATTCGGAGAGTGCAGTATGGATCATTTTGTGCTTGCAATAAACATATACGCTGAGTCAATCCAAACGCTCAATGGATTAGATTCGTCTAGTAGACTTTTATTTTCAAAGTCAGCTTGATAACAGTATCTTTCCTTACATGGAAGGTATGAAAACCAGCCTAGCATCACAAGAGGCCAACATGGTGGTGGCAAAGCTTAGCCGTTTTCCGGATTTCCTAGAAAACTTGAAACGTTAGATCGAGTGATACATGCATGAAATCGATATGAAAATGACTTATTTTCTCAGAAATTGTGAGTAATAAATCGTAATATCTTTAATCTGCTGAAAGACAAGATAAAACTACGGCATTGATGAAATGTGACCTGGTACTCACAATTTGCATTGCTAGTTGCATGAGTACACAAATCTAACAACCCACATTTTCAGAAGTTGTAGAGAAAAAAATTTTTTTAAAAAATTAAAACCATATACTGGTTGTAATAAAAATACAAAAACGAATGAACACAAAATTTTCCATATTTATATATTCCGAGAACAACTTCTGGAGTTTTGTTGTATCATGTGACTACCACGTTAACATGTTCTCTCTGCTTGATTAATCAAATGGCCAGATTGCTGGTTTTTACAAAAAGTATGTGACTTTCATTTAATATAATTGAATTTCTGTACAACAACATTAAAAAGGAGTTTGTTGTTGATATCATGTGACTATTGGACTTCGATGTCATCCTTTGAGATTTGTGAAGTCATGTGACTAGTAGTGCAAATGGCGAGTACCAGGTCAGGTTTAATCTATGCCATAGTTTTGTCTAGTCTGTCAGCGGATTAAAGAGATAATGATTATAATACTTGCCATTTCTGAGAAAATAAATCATTTTCCTAACGATTTCATGCAGGTATAAGTCAATATAACATAAGATTAAATTTTCTAGGCCTGCTGGTAAGCAACTACCATATGTCGCTACCGCATGGTGGTGGCAAATTCCAAATTTTCGATATGCAGTTGCAATGACCCCACACCCCAACCTAAATGTCCACATATGAAACATGGGGTGGGAATGTTCAGAGGAAACCCGGATTAGAAAACGGACTGTTATTTGTTTTAAGCCAAATTTGTAGTCCAAATTGTTGAATCTCAGAGCTGAAATGAGAAATTATCGTCCCTTGTATTATATATTAAAAACCGATACGAGCACCTGTATCAATACAGGCTTGGGGACTGGTTTAACGAATTACAAGAGGACAAGTTGATTTTACAGAAAATTCAGTCCTTGTTTATACAATATATAATTTTGAAGGTTTTTTGGTCAAAATTTAAATCAAGCCTTTTGAAAATGTTTTTTAAATGATGGATTTTTAACCAGATCGTCTTACAGAGATAAGGTTGTTTGAAAAATCTTGATTGGGATTTTATTGGCACAGATAAATTCAGGGTTAAACTCTTTTATTACAAGACAAGATTCTAATTATTTGCGTTTATTGTTTTTCTTTTATACTGTAATAGGAAATGTTTACTTTCGATGAGATGCATACATATATTGCTATAGAGTTCTTTAAAATGAAAGGTTTGAAAGGAAACAAAACTAATTTATGTTCATTATGTTGTTCCCACTTAGCAACATAATGCAGGTCAGCAAAATAAAGTTAGAAATTTTATTCTGTACATTGAAATGACTTTACATGCCAGTTTATAGGAATATAATCAAACTTGTTTCATGTGATACATTTTGTGGTTTTGTACATGATCATCTTTTCTGACTTAGATGTTTTGAAGAGTCTTGAAAGAGAAACATCTTTTGATTTAGAAAATGCATGTTTTATAATCTAAAATATTCTTTAATTCCATTCAGTAATGGTCATATGTGAACCCTGAAAAAATTCATTTCATCCTGGAAAAACCCTGGAAATGACTTGGAAATTTATCTTTAGAAAAGTGTGGGAACCACGTATATATCACTGCTAAAATACTTATACACCTCTCCCTCGATAACTCGTGCACAATGGGGTCCACAAACATAGACCGCACTATAAGCGAGGGCGCGAGTTACCGAGGGACCTCCAAAAGTTGAAAAAATTCGCTTAGATATCGAGAAAACAGCAGAGTGGGCAGGGTTTAGGGAACTGGGCCGTGTAATGACTGAGTGCTCATTTTACAATCACGTCGATAATAATTTTTAATAATGCGCTTTTTCTAATAAAGTTGTTCGTTATTCTGTTTAAATAACATTTATTTTCAAAATGTCCAAAATGTGAAAGGTGGTTCCACTGGTTTCAACAACCATCACGTGGACACAAAACATCTGTGTATTACATCACTGCTTTTTGTGTTCTTGATGAGTCTGGTTCCCGGAATGGTATTTAATGGTATCCTGCCAAATCGGGAGTTAAAAGAGCGGGAAACTAGACTAACTGTCGATACACAAACAAACAAGATTCCTTTTCTTCAAAAACAAGCAAAATTTATTTTGTGAGACAATCGTCTATGTCGAATCTCAATTTTTGTATTGTTCAGTTAGTACAGTATTGATGTCATAATTTCATTGGAAGTAATAATGAAACTTCTTATCATCCTTGAGGATATCTCTGAGTGCCAGTTCAAAAATTCTCTGAAACTCGCTTGCCCACAATGGTCTGTTATCTGTGAAACCAAGCTCTTTATTTTACAAAGTATTCATTTCGCTTGGTTATCTTTGATCACAGTTACCAATGAGTCTGTTAATTTAAGGTAGTTTATGTTACATACACAATAACATTTATAACAGTGATTGATCAAATGAAGTGAGTTCACCCGACATACGACCGGGGCCGCTAGATTTTAAATTTGTAGGATTTTCGTGCCTTTTAACTTTTCTTTTATTCCAGCTTCTTTATTTGATTCAAAAGACATAATTAACATGATAACACAAAGGGGGCCAGCTTTTAATTCAGTGCAACAAAACAACAAATACTTCCGCAAATCAGTTATCAAATTACGGTCGGCACCTAATTAGGTTCTCAGAGAAACGCTCGCGGACATAGCTGTTACGGTAGATTGGCACGTTTTACGTTTAACTACAAGAGGACACGTATTTATGATGATTACACTTAAAAGGAACTGAAAGATAGAACTAGAACATAAATTTCAATTGATTAAAAAAATGATTTAATTGGTATGTATTTATTTATTAAAGTACTGCCTCCACTCTGCGTAAGTGACATTTTCATTGATCGAAATTTCCTTACATATCGTTAATTGCAGTGTACTATCATTTGGAAAGAAAATTTTAAAAAATTGTATGACTTATTTTTAAATTTGATATTTCATAATGTTGATTAAAATTTCAGGTCCTATCTACCGTTTTCGACGATAAAACAAGCGATATATCAAAGTTTCCGTTACTAATTTGATCGCGATTTTCTTCAAGTTCAAAAATAGGAATCAATTTTTGGAGTATTTTCTGGTTTAAAAAATGGGATCCACGCCTTACCCCGCGTTATAAGTGGGTTCTCAAGTTATCAGGGCGCGAGTTATCGAGGGAGTGGTGTATATCAGTGTTAAAATTACTTATATATCACTGATCACTGTTAACATTACTTATGTATCACTGCTAAAATTACTTATATATCACTGCTAAAAATACACATATGTCACTGCTAAACATATTTATATATCACTGCTAAAATTGCTCATATGTCACTGCTAAAATTACTTATATGTCACGGTTAAAAATGCTTACACATGCATATCACTGCTAAAAATAATTTTATATCACTGCTTAAAGTACTTATATATCTGCTAAAAATACTTATACATGTATATCACTGCCAAAATACTTATGTATCACTGCTAAAAATACTTATACATGTATATCTCTGCCAAAATACTTATACATGTATATCACTGCCAAAATACTTATGTATCACTGCTAAATATACTAATATCATAGAAGCAATGGAGTTTTGAGAGATCCTTTTAAAATGCTTTTAGAAGATTAAAACTGAAAACTTTTCACATGGGCATCCAGTGTCAATTGTATACTAAAATAAATTTATATCATGGAATTATTATGTTCAGAGTGAAGATGGTAATTTAGTCATTTGTGTTTTAAGATATTTAAATTTTAAGGGCTTGTCAAAATTTAAAACAAGCATTTCTTAACAACTTTCTTCATGCAAATTATGAAGTTAAACAGAGGAAAGTATTTCATTAGTTACATTTGTTTCTGGTGATATATCATATGATTTTAGTACATGGTAATACATCTGATTTAGATGTTATGGGAGAGTCTCAAAATAGAAACAACTTTTTATTTTAAAAATGTGTGTTTTCCACGCCAAAATGTAACTAAGTAATGATCATAAGTGAACCTTGAAAAAATGAATTTCATCCACAAAAAACTTGGAAAATACCTGAAAATTTTGTTTCAAAAAGTGGTGGGAACTATGTGAAATCTTGTTATCACTGCTTCTCCTCAATGGATGGTTTTTTACTTAAAGATTTTGTGTGATAGCTAGTTGGTCGTATCTGAAAGTAGTGCTCATCTGACGTCCAGTATGTCCACCACAGCAGCCATCTTGAAAATCTTGTTATTGCTACTCCTGAATGGAAAGTCATATTGACATAGGGTTTTCACCAGAAGACTTCTTGATGTCTACTTGGTGTTAGCATTCAACAGTTAGAAGGAAGAAATGGTCTTGTCTTGAATTCCTGGAAACAATTTTGGGCCAGAAGAGTGTCCCATTTTTTAAAGGGACTGTTGTTTGTTTTTATTTGGTCTGGAACAGCCCATATGGTCCTCAGTTCCAGTTGAATAATTCAATAAGGTCCTCAGTTTCAGTTGAATAATTCAATAAGGTCCTCAGTTTCAGTTGAATAATTCAATAAGGTTAATACATTATCTTTCACAGATAATTACGATGTATGACTTGATGAAATTCTGACAAACTGTCTTTTCAGAGCTTTGGCAGCAGTGGCTTAAAGATGAAATATCATTGGCTGGTGAAGAAGACAGAGAGAAAATAGAAGAGCTTTTTGAAAGAGCAGTGAAGGACTATTTGTGTAGGTTTGATATGTTTTATGCAAACACATAATTCTCCCATATTGATCAGAGCTGTATTTTATTGCTAGGATTTGAGCTGTAGGACACATGTAATTATTATAATTTTGGAAGTAGATAAAACCTGTACCATTATATAGCATCAGTGAATTATTGAATGTTTGTAGTCAAGTTACTTGGTGCAAAACAAAAAATTTCCGATCAAATGGCTTTTTCAGAAGTTTACTTGAAGGCCCAACACCCAGTCACTTCAGATATTTCCTTCTGTAGTAGGTCATAAAATGTCATTTTATCAGATTTAAAAGGGCAAAAATATGATGAGATAAAATAACATATACTGAGGTATTTATGTGTATGTAAAATTTGCTGATTTTGTTGTAAGAATGTGGGTTTTTAAATTTTGGAGATGTGTATTTTGCACGTGAAGATATAGAGAGGTTTAGTTTTACTGGTCTTAAATAAGAAAAGATTATGGTATGGCCCGATGTCTGTCATCCATCCTTTGTCTGTCTTTCTGTTAGCACAAGTTTCTTATCGCTGCTAAACCACATGGACGATTGACTTGAAATTTTTCACACATATTCATCCCATGGTCTAGTAGGACCTCTTTGAAAATTATGCTACTAGGATATCCAGTATGGTCACCACAGTGACCATCTTGAAAATCTTGTTCTTTTTACTTCTCCTGAATGAATGGTTATTCATGGTATTTTCACTTAAAGAATTCTTGTGATGTCTAGTTGATCACAAATGAAAATGGTCTTCATTGAACGTCCAGTATAGCCTCTGTGAGGGCCATCTCAGACCATCTCTGTGGGGCCATCTCAGAGGTGCCAACCCTTATGAATTTCCATCATTTGTACAAATTTTTTGCACTTCTTTTATGTATTAGGATTAAGAATTTCAAATTTTGAGAAATGGTTGAGCAAGGTTTGGGTAGGTGATGTATGTACCTCTAGATAAGAGTTTTTTATTTTACATGGAGAATTCAACTAAAGTTGTCAACATAATGTTCCTATGTTGTATGGTGGCATGTTTGCTCAATATAAACTATACTGTCAGCTCAAGTTCCAGATGTACTGTGCCATTTGAAATGATAGTACTTGATTCCTGTGAGTGTACTCGCTCAGATAGAGCCATATAATCAAATGCTTCCTGAACTAGTCTTGGTCACTAGTCACATTCATAATGCTGCATCTGATTAGCTCCTTTTGTGTTTGTTAACCAACCAGCATTCACATATCTTCATCCTTGTCCTGAGTGTGTGCTGGAAAAAACCAAAAGTTCTGGTGTTTTTCAAAACCGACAGCTTAGCAGTAATAGTGCAGAGTGGAGTCTGAAATGTCAAACTTGGGCCAAAGGTAGCCCTTCAGCAGATCAAAACCAGGTACACCCAGGAATAGCCAAGTATTATAGCATCACGAAGAGGTGATTAAATGATTATCAATCACAGTTAAAGATAGTGCATGTTCACACACATCAAATCATCAAAACACATTGGGAAGCAACACCACCCACCAAAACAACAAATGTTGACATTATCAAGCATTGATGTTTTTACAAAGCAGAATGCTTTGTTACTAAGTTTCTTGTTGAGCATAAGAATTCTTCCTTAGCTACTGTGTGGACATGAGAACAGAAAATATTTAGTACAGGATGAATGTCAGATCTGCAAAGATAAATTGACTATCATTTCAAAGTAAATTTTTATTTTTCTTGCTCATGTAAGGATCTAGGGATTACACCTTTGTATGTATAAAACTATTTTTTTGATTGGGTAATTACAGATTTTATTACAGATTTTCAGTTTTGAAAATTACAGAATTTGGTCCCAAATTACAGATTTTCACAATTTAGGGTTGGCATCACAGCCATCTTGAAAATATTGCTATTGATACTCTCACTGACCTGATACTCCCTCTGAACATAGTCATATCAACATGGAATGTTCATTACGACTTCTTATGCTGTCTGGTGGGTTATAAATGAAAATGGTGCCAGTTTAACAATTTCTATAGCCACAATGGCAGCTATCATGTTTTATCTCATTATTCCTTCCTAGTGGATGCTCATATAGGCATTGAATTTTTGCCAGAAGACTTCATGTGATGTCTAGTTATCCCAAAAAAATGAAAATGGTGCCGATCTGAGATCTATTGTGGCATGTGGTGGCCATCTTGAAGATATTACTACTGTTCCTCATGTCAGCTAAAGGCCATGTTGGACCTAATTGAAAAAGGGGCCGACTATCAGACTTTTTCTATAGCTACCATGGTGGCCATGCTGAAGGTATTCCAAACACTAATCCTCCTTAATGAATGGTCATATTGAAAATGGTGCCCCTTGTACATCCAGTATGGCCACTGTGGTGGCCATCTTGAAAATTTTATAGCCACAACACCTGAATGAGTGTTATTATTGATGAAAAGGGTTATTATTATTATGTCTAGTGCTTTATGAATGAAAATATCCCTTGGACATCCAATATGGCCACCATTGTGAAAATCATTTTAATTCTACTCCTCATGAGTAGATAGTCATATCAGCATGAGTGTTTTTGGTTTACAGATACAGGGAGAGTATTCTCTCTTATTTATGCAGCTCAGTTGGCATAAGCCACACCTCCCCATATCCAAGCATGTCCTTAGGGCATGAATGTCCCAGCACATGGGGTATTTTTCAGATCCATTTTACCATCAGTGCCGGCCATATAATGCTGTTCTGACTGCAAACCAGTCTGTCCAGCTACCTTTGGTATGTGGAGCTATACAGAAATCTGGTTAGCTGATCTGTCCATTTTGCACATGAACATCCCCCAGTGTTTTATTTTGATGTTGACAGAATGCCTGATGAGGACAATCATATCACTGAGTGTGAGGACAACATTGACAACTTACTATATGCCACTTCAACAGTGGAACATACGGAATAGTTCTAAGGCAGCTGTGGAAAATTCTGTTGAGTTCTGCCAATTTCCAAGTGCCCAGAATTGTCAGCTGCCAGGCCGTGATGGTCATGGCTTTAGTGGATTTGGTAGATGTCCAACAGACATCCAAACCCATCTTCTGTAGTCAGAGAATGTTAAGGAAATTCCTGACCACTTTCACTGATAAAATATGGGACTTGTTCAATTCCAAGGATTTCATTTTCTTACTTTCATGTCTCTAAACATACATTCTTGCATAAGTTCCATCAATTTGGTTTCCAAGGAAACATTTACCAAATTCATACTCTCTGATGAGGCATCATTTATCAGCACATGGGCTTTCACCAAGAATATCAGCCTTGTTGTCATTCTCTTCAAGTTGGCCTTGTTATTGCTGATGGGGGCATATCATGATGCTTTCCTCCAAAAGCAAGTAAGTTTATCCTTGGTCAAGAGCAACTGTCTTATTTCTCTTTCGATTCCGGATTTTTGATCAATTGGCACAAGTCAGACCCCACTCCATCCCACCAGGGCATGGAATCTTGTTTGCCTCCCTCAATTGTACACAGCATGGATTATTGAGCTTGCAAGAAGAAAAAGGTACCATTCATTAGGAAGTCCTTTGTACATCATTGATGCCCTTCAGTTCAAATTCTGTATTTATGAAATGGGGACTATTTATTAGGAAGTCCCGAAAAGGATACCATTCATTAGGAAGTCCTAGTCATTGGGAAGTACATTCTTTATCATACATGCCAACCATTACGCTTTTGGCGTTATCGTTAATGCTTTTTATCACTAAATTACGCCTTACCTATGCATTTGGCGTAATCATTACGCTTTTTATCACTAAATTATGCCTTATGTTTAAATGTATATGGATTATGCGATTTCAGTATATCCCCCTTCCAAAAAATATAAATAATTTGTTTTCTCATTTTTATTAACATCACATTAATCCTACAGACTGTAGACTAGCATGCACTTTCGTAACAGTATTATGTTCTATTTATAGTGGCTGTCCTACTTCCAAGAAACATGCTGGTTTCTACTTTCAAACTTTTGACCTCAGATTCTATTTATAGCAGCTGTATGGCTTCGTGAGGAGAGAACAAACTGGTTTTCTAATTTTTAATCTTTACTCGCAGATTCTTTGTTTTAAATCATATTTGGTACAGAACCAGTCTGTAGGATATTTGGTGCTAAAAGTCAGTCAGATTTATTCAAGCCAATGTGTGTGCTAGAGCAAAAATGTTTTCAAATAATTTCACAGATGGATTAAATAAAGACAAAAAAACCGATTCAGAGATGAATACATAGTACAGCGTTCCATTCTAGGGCAGGTTCACACCCATTGCAGGCTGTATGGAAAGGATTTTAATATTATTCATGGTGGTAAATTTGATGAGCAACACTTGAAAACTATACTAGCTCCAGTACTAAGGTAACTTCTTATTTTACCACAAAACTCGATTGTGGACACGAATGTTTTAAATGCAGAGGTGTTATTTACCGAGTTCTTAATAGAACACACCCCTAGTGGTAGAAGACTACGTTGGTCCTTTGATCAAACGGATGTTTCCTGATTTCAAAATTGCAGCATACATGCATGTGCAAGAGCAAAATCATCTAATATTGTTTGGTGTTTAGCTGAAGATACTTCACTTAAAATTGCAGAAGCCATGAAAATTGGGTCGTTTAGTATTGCCACAGACGGGAGTAATAATTATGATGACAAAATGTTGTACTCAGTCTGTGTAAGAGAATTTGACAATAAAAACGGCAAAGTCAGAGTGCTCTTATTTCATTACCAGAATTAACAGTAAATTTCACTGTAGAAAATATTTTTGATTTGTGTGATAATGTTTTGAATAAACATGATATAAATTGGCAGAACTGTATGGGGTTTTCAGCTGATAATGTGTCAGTGATACCTGGAATTCATAAAGGAGCTGCATTCTATATTTTGAAAAATGTCTCAGTTTACATCACAGGTTGTCTCTGCCATTTGATGCACCTTGCTGCACGAAAGGCTGCCAATAAATTAGAAGGAGAATGCCTGAAGTATCAAGTTGGCATTCGACCTGACAATATACTTCATACGGACAGAGTTGATTTTTTTTTTTCATCTTATTTCCCAGCTAAACGACCCAATAACTGGAAGATAAATTTCCAATTCTTTGTTAGGTTATGAAAGGAATATTGGTTCTTTACCATTCTGATGCAGGCAGTGAGAGATGTTCTGTATTGTTAGCAAAAATATAACTGAATTCAGATACAGGCTCAGTAATCTAGTACTTGGTGCTCTGCTGGTGTGCAAAACATTCATAGTCTCAGCTGGTACAAAGTGTTTTGAAATGCAACATGAGAGTATGTTGCTTTTGAAATTTAAAAGTGCTACATAATATGAAAATCTGAAGCAGTAATTGACGTTAAAAAAAAATTGGGGTAAAAAAAATCATTTTGTACATATGCTTATTGAATTTGTATCTTGTTATATGTGGATTACTCTTTTTCTTCTCGGATTACTCTTTTTGTCCACTTGGATTACACTTTTTCCTGTCCAGGGGTTGGCATGTATGCTTTATGCCTTTTGGTGCAGATATCATATGGATGCAGTGGGTATCATTCTTTAGGAAAGTTTATAAATGTTGTGTAATTTTCCAGGTTCAAAAACTCAGTGAATCATTTTTTTTACATTATAACTTTAACTTGAACAGTAATTGTGCAGTTTACTGCAGTGCTAAAGATTTTCATTGTATGTGTGACAACGGTACTAGACACAAGTCAGATGTAATTGCATAGACCTCGATCTGCTGTTGCATAATGCACTGGCAGATAATCTGGGTCTATGCAGATTTCAAAGCCAAATCAGTACAACAGGCAACAATCACACAGATTTGATGTCTATGCAGATTGCAAGGCCAAATATGTACAACAGGCAACAATCACACAGATCTGGGTCTATGCAGATTGCGAGGCCAAATATGTACAACAGGCAACAATCACACAGATCTGGGTCTATGCAGATTGCAAGGCCAAATCAGTACAACAGGCAACAATCACACAGATCTGGGTCTATGCAGATTGTGAGGCCAAATAAGTACAACAGGCAACAATCACACAGATCTGCCAACACATTATCAGGGGTCAAGCTAGACTAGAATTTTAGGGAGAAGTGACTTCTCCTTTTGGACAGAAGGGAGAAGTGAGAGCTCAACAGGGAGAAGTGGACACGAAGAAAAAATGCAATATATATATATATATATATATATATATATATATATATATATATATATATATATTGTGTGTGTGTTCTCTTATTTGAATTATGCCCTCTATTTTGCAATATGCATATTTGCATTTAACATTGGATTTAAGCAATACTTTATTTTCAAGTGAAAAATTATTTGAGTTATTTTGGTTATATGACTCTAACAGAGAATAATAGAAACTACATTGTAACAAATTTTAACAGAGTAACCAGATTACATTATTGTAATTGCAAGTTCGTAAAAATGCTTAATCAACTACCCTTAATCAATTTTGTTAAAAATTTTCTTTATTTTTTTGAAATATATTTTCTTAATAATGGAACTTTCAAAAGATTTTTAAAAGCCTTTGAAACAATCCCTGCACCATGTACATGAGAGCAAATGCACGCGAGTCTTCAAATCATACTATTCCTCATTTCTTTGTTGCGGATAAAATATAACCGTAACTATTCATACATAGCACACTAAAATGCATAAAGTTACAGAATGGCTCTTTATAGTCGGTATATGAACTAAACCCTTCGTTCCAACCAAATCAACATAGACGTGAGTGCATCTATTTTTAGAAGGAGGGGTTTTCGTAATGTCTAATCACTCTCTTTGCTTCATTACAACAGTCCATTAATAGGATTGCAAATTTATGATTTATTTATTTGTCTACGTCTTGCAGTAATTTTAGGCATCGGTTAAATAGTATCTGCTTTGCTGCTTTTTTCTGCATTTTCACAAATACAAGTGAAGTCAGAAAACAACTTTAACCTTACAACGCTTCTCCATTCTTGCAAATTCCACAACATAGCATTGTCAAGGATGTTTCTGACTTACATAATTGCATTTTAAAGTTAAACCTTAAATAACATAATAACTAGAGTTTGCTTTCTATGAATTGTATATTTTTCTGAATATATTTGCCCGATGATTCACAAAAACAGACAATCTAATAAACTGATACTTCCCTGACATGGCGATGTCTGCCATTATTTCCTTGTTACTGGTTCACTTACAGTTTCATACTAAGTTTATGACGAAGTAGTGTACAAGAGGCAATTAAAATATCCAGATCACCGATTCTGATCTTAAAACACAAATTGTTATTTACATACTATTGTTAAAGCTTCGAAACACAAGTTTGTATGTTTTATCATCGAGGGATAACATGCGGAAATCATGCATTGATACTATCTTATAGCTACTAACCTACTCGGGAAAGAGTTAATGGTCAATCAGCTATCAAAACACATGCCTGTGAATGTGCAAGAGTTTGTCGGCATAATAGATATCAAAACTAAGCCTAGGTCCAGATGGCTTGATGAATACATTTCACTACAACACAGCAGTAGAACTAACCTGGCTACGGCGAGGGGTCATCTCAAAAAGTATTGTCAGTCAATGTGCCTCTAAAAAAAATCTCAGGGCGAAGTCATTTTTGCTTTCCTAACAGAAGAAGGTGTAGTTTACATTTTTTAGGCGACTTAGTTGCCCACTTCGCCTGGTAGGGTGACCCCTGATTATGCGATGGCAGATCATGGTCTTTCCTGCTTGCAGGTAGAGAAACAGATTATCACAATTCAAAAGCAATTCATATTCTCTGTAACAAAAATCATGTAAGTCATAAATATTTTTCATATGCCACAGCTATTCCCATCTGGTTGGAGTATGCTCAGTATGCCATTGGTGGAATGGGAAGGGAGGATGGAATAAAAAGGGTGAGAGATGTGTTTGAAAAAGCTTTGACAGCAGCAGGTCTTCATGTTGCACAAGGATCCAGCCTTTGGGAAGCCTACAGGGAGTTTGAAAATGCTATACTAGCAGGATTATTGGTATATTTTCTACAGTTTTCTCCTTTTGTAGCTCTACAGATCATAAAAGAACTTGTGTTAGTCCATCCATTTGTCACTGCCACTAGCACAACTTTAGTTATCACTACCCATCCTAGACTACTTGGATGATTGCCATGCAACTTTTCACACACATTTAACCCAGGTCAGGTTGGTCTTAAATGAAACTGGCGTTACTTACACAGCCAATATGGCCAAACAAGAGTTGAAAAATTTTGTAACAGCTACTTTGCCTGAATGGATGACCATACTGACTATAAAAAGCAAAATCAAGCCTACTTGTTTCTGGCAGTATAGTTATTCCTACGTTAAAATCATGCTGCCCTAAAATGGCTGTCTTGACGGCCATCCTGAAAATCTGTACTTCTGAACAGATTGACTTATTGACATAGAGCACTTATTACAATATTTAATTAGTTCAGAATTTAATTGGTTGTAGATGAAAATGGTCCAGATATGACCATCAACATATCTGGGCTTTTGTGGAGTTGATAAGACCAGACCTAACTGATATTGGTCAGACGTCATTGCTTGCATTTGCATTTGAGCTAATGAACGCAGTGGATTTTGCATATTAATTTGAATTTTAACCAGACTTTGTATTTAGTTGCATTCCAAAGATTAAAGTTGTTAGTTCACACACTGCTGCTAAAATTCACTTTGAACATCATAATTTTCTCAGATGCTACCACTTGCATGCCATGTGAAAAGGAAGGAAGCTGTTAAACTCTGCCTGAACATCTTGGTTTTCTCAGACCATACCACTGTGCATGGCTGATATATTATTGACACTTAACTTTGAGGTTTATCATATTGCGGAATAGAGAATAAATTTGTGTGGAGAGTGATGAAAATAGACAAAGGCAGCTAACTCTTTTGGTTCACTACATACACATGATGGGCACACTGTTTATGATACACTTATTATGACAAGATTTATCCACATGAAATGCTTCACCTAAAGTAAAAAATTTTAAGTGCATAGTGTGGTTAGTGCATATAGTTGCTTCCATTATTAAACTAGTGTAAAATATTAACTGTATGATTATAAACATATACAAAATTTGTATAAAGAAGAGTTTGTTATCACCATTTTATTCTGTGTGTGTGTGTGTGTGTGTGTGTGTGTGTGTGTGTGTGTGTGTGTGTGTCTTTTAGCATTCAGGGTAGCCAAATCAACTATAAATTATGGTTCTTGAAATTATCTGTCAGGCTTGACATGGAGCTAATACCAAGAGTTGTATATACATTTACTGAGCATAACGTACATTAAAATTTACTGTCATCATTTGTCC
>JAECUM010093550.1:0-94226 GCA_016617855.1 Megalonaias nervosa | reverse complement strand
ATATATACAATGTCATTGCCAATTGGGATAAACAATTGCAAGTGGTTGCTTCAAGGATCAACTAATAAATGTTATAAATGTTCTATCCCTGATTTTGAGGGGTTGGGGAATCGGGACATATTCATATAATATTATAATAATTATCCCGATTAGAGGCTTCGGTTTGGCGTTATTGACCTTGTATTTTCAGTTTTTGTAGGAATCTTTATTTTTCATAAATAAGGACTCCAGCAAATAGTCTGTTCACCCTCTCTGCTGCTCGATGATAGAATAGTATTATTTAGTTTGTTGGCATCAGGCAGGACTTTAAAATATAAAAATTACAATATCCATTAAATTCGAACACTGAACATGAGAAAAGTACAAGGCCACCAAAGAAAAGAATCATAACATTTTCTGTAGTCATTTGTAGTAATACTTTTAAGACAAATAATAATTCTTATTAAATGCATAAAACAAGTACTGCACTACTGTAAGCAGAGGCAAAAACAACTCAGATCTAGCAGTACTGCACCAAGAAGTGACGTCCCTTTAGAAACTTAAAGCAATACACCTAAGTCATCCAGTCTGTTCATGATCAGAAATGAATACGCATTTGAAATGGGAAAAGAAGGATTGTGGCTGTTATAGCATATATACATGGAAATGCATATGACAATATTTAGGTTCATGACTAATCCCAAGAAAACTGTATGGATATATTACAAAGAGTGTTTAACGGAATTAGTTTGGTCAGATTATTAAATTCATCACACACACACACACACACACACACACACACACACACACACACAGAGCGGAAAATACAAATATCCGGAATCAAATTTAGGATATAGTTTTACCAATAGGGTGCGATTCCGATATGCAAGAGTCGACTACAGAGGTGAATAAACCTCACAAACGTCTTGTACTCTCTAGATTGGGGCGACGTTCATCTTCTTGAATTGCGTATTTTGGCCTTTCCTTCGAAAACCAAGACTCTAACAGATTAGAGAAACTTAGCAATCATCTTTTGGCATAATTGACTAATTTCTTTATTTATCTGGATAAGTTTACTACATGTGCTTAGTACAAATATTTCAGTGACAGGAGTGCGATTTATTTTCAGGAAAGGGTCTAAGTAAACCAAAATTATTGATATCAAAATCAAATTCTATCTTGAAAATGTCATGTTTCATAGCGTCGTCCAGAGATACATTTACATATTACACTTTACACTTGTTACTCGTTCGAGCGTGACCTCCTGCTGGATCGGGGATAGGCCCGATGCGTTCTACAGAGAAAGTAATTTTAACGCGATGGAAGCAAATGGTGACAGGAAGCGCGGTGACTGGTGGTTGGTGAGCCGAATTCTCGATTTAAGGGCGCTGGTTTGAATCAGTCTGAATATGTCATTGGGCAGCGCACTTTATAAACTTCAAATGTATCGGCACTACGTAACCTACTCGTGTTGCTGTGCCATTAAACACCAAACCAAAAGGATAATTAGTGATTTTTAGAGCTGACGTAATACTAAAATTTTCACATAAGATTCCTGCAAATGCTATTCAGGTACCAGGAGATTTGAGTAGAGCAATTAATGTGTGTGTGTGTGTGTGTGTGTGTGTGTGTGTGTGATTTGGACTTGTAACGTTGCTTTAACAATTTTTCAGTCATATCACTACGATGTTTGCATTGTGGCAGTTTATAGTGATGTCTAGTACTGGAGCATCATGCACATCAAGCCGACCAGTCCTAACACTAACCTCTTAATGCTGAGCGCCAAACGAGGCAGCTGTTTGTACCATTTTTTATAATTCTTGGTATGAATCGGCCGGGGATCGAACCCACGACCTCCCGCATCCGATATAACCACTAAACCACCGGAGCGGTCAATTAATGTGCAAAAAGCGGAAATGAATATCAGTTATCAGCGCCATCTACTGTCTCGATAAATTAGTTACACGCCAATAGATATTTCCCGAATGACATCATCCGCCATATTTGTGGTCAGCGAGCAGATTGACCGTTGACTTCATATGGTGTTTGGAAGCTGAAATAAATTCATTGACTCTCAAGATACTTTTACGAAAATTACATACATAAACAGAAAGCAAATCAGGCTTTCTGTTAGTATCTATATTTGTGATTTATAAGTTGACTTTGCTTCAGTGTGCCTTGTTAAAAAAGGTAAATTTTGGTGATCGCATATAGGAGAAACTGCCAGGTTACCCATCGAACAGGTAAAATGGGCAGAATATCGTCTGCTAGTTACCTTATCGGGAAGCGTCTATACAGGACCGGCCTTAGGCCGATTGGAATGATTTGGCCCAATCGGGCCACGCGCTCACAGGGGCCGCGCGCGTTAGTAATTTTTAAAAATATATCTCTACAGAGAAAGTAATTTTAACGCGATGGAAGAAAATTTTAAGTTCAGTATCATAAAGAGATTGTGTGTCATATGCATGTGTGCATGAGTGTGTGTGTGTTGTCTTTTTTTTATAGATTATTTATTATCCCTAGCTTATCTGGAAACAAGAAATGTTTGATTGTAAGGTGACCATGGGATGGTTCCCCGACCCAATGGTCAACCTATTACGGGGATAATAAAAAAAAAAATTGCTCATTTTATGGAGTCCATCTTAGGAATAGAAGTAAAGGGAGAAATAAAGGTACTAGGGTTGAAGGGATGTTTGTCAAAAGGACCTATATGAGGCATTGAGTGGGGTTTTAAAAAAAAGAACCTATATGAGACATGAAATGAATTTTAAGAAAAGGACATATCTGAGACATTGAATGGATTTTTAACAAAAAGACATGTGTGAGGCATTGAATGGATTTTTAACACAAAGACCTATACGAGGCATTGAATGAATTTTTAACAAAAGGACCTATATACGGTACTCAATGGATTTTTGTCAAAAGGACTAAATGAATTTTTGTCAAAAAGAGGTACTTGAGATACTGAATGGATTTTTATTCACAAGAGGACCTATATGAGGTAATGAATGGATTTTTATTCACAAGAGGACCTATATAAGGTACTGAATGGATTTTTATTCACAAGAGGACCTATATGAGGTACTGAATGGATTTTTATTCACAAGAGGACCTGTATGAGGTACTGAATGGATTTTTATTCACAAGAGGACCTATATGAGGTACTGAATGGATTTTTATTCACAAGAGGACCTATATGAGGTACTGAATGGATTTTTGTCAAAAGGATGCTTCTTTCATCAGGTAAGCAATTTTATCTCAAGAAAAAAAAAAAAACCATATTGGCACGATTATGTTTAGCAAGAGTCATGTTTGAAATAAACAAAACTAAATCCACCTGAATGGCAACTGCAAAACCATATCTTAGAAGCTGAAAAACCACTTTAGGGTAAAGTCTTTTAACATCAACAGTAAATAAATCTCCATTCAACTTTGAGCAAACTGGTATTTTATTGGTGCCTATCCCAAAGACACGTCGAGGCAGCCGACCAGGGGTGGCCTGGGCGGTATCGAACCCGCGAACTCTGGATTACGAGTCCTACGCTCTACCGTCTGAGCGTCCACAGTTCCCAAGAACATTTTTGCGAGTTCAGTCTTGGCTTTTAGTTTTGGATATTGACAGGACGTTTGCTATTAAAACGTGAAAAATTATGAAAATGATCACAATGCGGGTAGTTGAGAAACAACATTTGAAGGAATTAAAAGTTCTATGTTAATAACATATATGTACATGGACTAGCGCCATCAATTCATTAATATTTAAACCGTTTTACCCGCCTACTTCATATATCGGACACAATGAATTAGGAGACTGGTTACACAAATGACCACACATTTTGGAAAAGCTGTTGAAACAAAACTAGCAACAATATAAAGAAAATATTGCATATTATGCAATTTAAACTTAAAACTATTAACAAAAGAAAAGCACCACAGGGAAAAGAATTGCTTTGATGCAATTTCTTTCGTTTTTATGTCTTAGCTGTGTCACCTCGGAATCAGAAAATGAATTAGTACGTTAGTTTTGGACATAATTAATTTCGTACATTATGTAAATGTGAACTTTTCCTTGGTTGAAATAGAAAATAACATTCACATCAAATCTCTCTCTCTCTCTCTCTCTCTCTCTCTCTCTCTCTCTCTCTCTTCAATCAACTCACCGTGCGTATATGAGAAAGCTTGCTCGTTCCACCTCTGCCAAATGTCCTGACCACCACTTTTAGCCTTTCGTGTGCTGAAAAATGGCGTTAAACCCATAACAATAACAACAAACAACAACTCTCTGGCACACTACTGTTCCGTTGCTGCTTCCGAACACACGCTAATTTTAAACTGCTTCTGCACAGTTGTCTTTCCTTGACAGTATAGAGAGTAGACTGGCTCCATGTGTCTGCTTCTGTACTCCCTGTAATCAGAGCGAAGCAACCTAGTACGAAGGATAGCAATTATTTCCCCAAATATGTATAGCTTATAAATCCAGTTTAAATAACCCAGAAGTTCATATGGGCGCTTTATCCTGATATACAAAACATGTTTTTCATGATTAATGTGTTTTGGTTAGTAGATTGGTTTACCACATCTTTACTGACACGGATTATCATGACTAAAATCAACTATTGGGATACTCCCACCCACTATCACTGTATTGCAATTGGGATATTCCCACCCACTCTCACTGCATTGAAGGAGGAAGCCTCTGTTACTCGTTTCTTGCCAAATCTATTGCGTATATGCATTTTGTCTGTGTGTGTGTGTGTGTTTGTTTTTTTTTCAATGGATATATAAATGCATTTCATATGCTTGGTTCACTTTAATGCATCAGTTTATATGTGAAATCTATTTTCGAGGTGTATGTGTATTCTTACGTCAAAAGTACAGGTCATGTAGGCGTTCGGTACCGTCTATTTCACTAATGGATGTAATTTTGTTGAAGTTGATTACGCATACCTTTAAGTGGCGATTATTAACTTTAATTTGATTGTCATACATTCATATTACTGGAAGGGCCATTATATACACGGTTCAAGAAATATGTGCAGCAAATACTTTTGTGAAGTCATAGACCAGAAGAGCTTATGAATGGTGCATCATCTGCCTGTCATTGCACATAAGTTTGTTATAACTTTTCATCTTAAACTATTTGGAGGATTGTCATGAAACTTTACACACTTTTTTTCCTGTGGTCTAGTTGGGTCTAAATGAAAATGGTGCCACGATGATCATTATGAAAATCTTATTGTTTCTTCTACAGAATAGATGGTCATATTAACATGGGGTTTTCAAGAACGACTTCTTATGATGTCTGGTTGGTCCTAAATGAAAATGGTGCCAATATGTTGCCCCACATGGCCATCATGGCAGCCATCTTGAAAGTCTTGTTGTTGCCACAATTTATGTATGGAAAGTCATCTTGACCTAGGGTTTCACCAGAAGACTTCTAAGCCAAAATATTCAATATGGCTACCATATCAGAATATTGAAAATCTTTTTATTGCTGCTCCTTGTGAGTGAAATGTTTATTGACATGGGGGTCTTCATCAGATGACTTGTTATGATGTCTAGTTGGTCCTCAGTGAAATGTTTATTGACATGTGGGTCTTCATCAGATGACTTGTTATGATGTCTAGTTGGTCCTCAGTGAAAATGTTGGTAATCTGAGGTTCATTATGGCCACCACTGGAGCCTTGGAAATTTTATTATTGCTACCTCACTAGAACAAAAAGTCATATTGACAAGGGGTTTTTACAAATGTCGGTTATTGCTAGTCCTTCTAAGCTGCTTGAAATATTGACATGAGACTTTACACACACATTTACCAACTTGTGAATTAAGTCTCAAATAATCCTAAATGTCCTGTCACAAGTCCAAAAATACAGATTGTTCCAGATGTCATGAATGTCCACATATAACACAATGGTACAGTCCAGAATGTCTTTGAATGAGTTCACAAAAAATCCAAAGTAACTGATTGTAAGACCAGGAACAGAAAATTCTATGGTGCAATTCTTTTCAAGTTAACCAGATAATGTTTCCTTGACTTGAGCACATGATGCAGCTTTTATTGCAATAAAATGTGAGTTTTCATGGAGAAAAAAAATGTGATAGTACAGTGCAGATCACAAAATTAATGTTATAAAATTGTTGAAACAACCAAGATTCTCTCATTTTTATTTGACTATTACTGTTATTTTTGTTTGTCCCTCTAGAATAGTGTCTCCGTGATATGGAGGGAGGGGGACACAGTGTCCCCAGCCCTATGATATCTATGTGTAGTGTAAAAATTGTCAGTACCAGTAATTATATTTTAACATCCTTCACTGTTGGCAGTGATTCATATTGGGCAAAAAAAAGTGTGTGTTTCTGGTCGTCCGACTGTCATTGTTTCTCTTTGCTGACTTGAGCACTTTTTCCTCCATGTCAAAAAAAGAAAACAATCACAAAACAATCATATTAAATACAGTAAAAACTGTCATGAGCAACCTCTGCTATGAGCGACCACCTGTCATTTCCGACCACAATTGTAATGCATGGATCGATTTTATTATATAAACACTCTGTTATGAGTGACCACCTGCTGAACGCGACCAGTGACCATGATTTCTTGGCAAAATATGCATTTCGACACTGCTATGAATGACCGCATCGCAAAAATGAGGATAAACTCCACCGACCTTTATTTAATCCCTGTAAGAACGACCACTCATACCGTTCTAAATTTTAAAAAAAATTTTAAAAAAATAGGCTGGCTACCGATGTCTGAATTATTTTAGCTGTGCTTTTAGTGTTTTATAGCTTCTGTTGTAAACCAGACTAAAGTGTATGTAGATTATTTCCTAGTATGGTTTCCTGGTTCATATGCTCCTTGCGTTGTTCTCCGCTATTAGTATAGGGGTGAGCAGCTCAGGGAGCATGCAGGGAACCAGACTAATTATTTCCGCACTTAGCCTGCTTCCTGGCCTTAATCGCAGGACTCGACATCCATGTGAACGACCGTATCGCGAGAACAGACAGACACCACTGACCTATATGTAATCAATTGTTACAACGACCGCTTGATTAGTAACGATTGTTCTGATCAAAAACAAGCATAAAAGGAATATTAAAAAAAAGGATTGTTGCTACTGGTGATAGATGCTACAGTCCGTAAACCAGGCTAATGTACATGTCACGAATTGACGTTGTGGAGCCAAAGTTGACATAGTGGTCGCATATATTGTTTGTCTTTAGAGCTAATCAGTATTGCTGGGGGTGAATAAGGCCATTGTCTATTAAACCAGCAAGAGATAATCGTTTGCGAGATTCGATTGATAATGTTCAAGACTTGTGATGTTTGTTGTTTTTCCCCCCGATGTTAAGTGATTACATCCCAATCACAAAGCTGTCGTCTATTCAAGTTGGTGCGACCGGGTTATACACTTAGCTGATAGAGTTAATCCTAGTATGTCATCTTTGAATGAAGCCATTGTCTTTTGTCTCTGAGTAAATGGTTCTGTTTCTGGATGAGATAATTGTTTCTTTTTATTTCATTAATTGTTAGTCATACAATGCACATGTATAGATTTTTCATATTTTCCCACAGCCCAGTCAAAACCGTCTTTACGTTCGATATTACAACTGAGCACTAATAATTTTAACACCTAGAACCTTAATAGCAATGGACGAACCTCCAACTAAAAAGAGACAAATTTTAAGGCTGGAGAAAATAATTATTGTAACTAAAACAAGTGAAAAAGAGCAGACCACTAGCCAAAAAGCGGTTTAAACGTCGGTAAAACAAATTTAGGTTGTTATAAAGAAGAAGGAGTAATTCAGAAATGATTTCATATGCTAAAATATGTGATCTTCAAATATAAATGTGATTTCATGTTTAATGACAGAAGTATATCTTTATTGCTATATAATTTTGTTTTTAGATCAATGTATACAATGTTTTAACAAGAAATATTAATAAAGAATAGAATATATGTACAGTGATTGTGGTTATTTTTCTTGAAATTATTCTGAAACTGTACCTTAGAAACTGGTCTTTTGTACAAGCCTGCTATGAGAGACCACCTGTCTTGAGAGACCGCTTTTTGTTGGCAGAAGGGGCGGTCTTTCATAACAGATTTTACTGTATATATAATGTTTAAAAAAACTGACTTGCCTATCCTGGTTTTAAAATCATTGCAATAGGAAACACATTTATTTGGAGGGGGGGGGGGCCTTGTGTGTGGTTTCTGATAGTACAGTAAAACTGCCATCATTCTTCTTTTTTGTCTCTGCTGACATAACATAGCACGTATGAATTACTAACATTTTAGATCACAATTATACTATAGTTCCTGCTTTTCAGAAGGTGGATGATAATAAAATAATGTGATTTATGTTTGCCTATACGAGTTAATTACATTTTATTATCCCCCAGGCATGTGATATGGGATGATATAGCTTATGTCCTTTTGTCTGTCAATAATGTATGTCTTCTGTCCATTGAAACCAATTTTTTGTTTCCAGAGCATAACACTTGAACTGTTGAAGGTATCTTTAAGAAACCTCACAGACATATTAGACTTGTTGTCCATTTATTCCTGCTGCTATTCACAATTCTTCAGTAATTTATACAAAATACACTTTTCTCAGTTTAAATCTTTTAAATATTTGTGACTGTTTGACAAACATAATTTTCTTTATTTCTTTTATTCCTTACTATGATTATTAGGCCTATGATCACAGATGTGGAATGACATTTCACAAACCAGTTCAATAATGGACATGGTGGTATGTTTTATTTGACATGGTTAAGTAATCACATTCCACAAACCAGGTCAATATTGGAAATTTTGGTATGTTTCATTTGACGTGGTTAAGATATCACATTCCACAAACCAGGTCAATAATGGACATGGTGGTATGTTTCATTCAACATGAGTAAGAAGAAATCACATATCACAGATCATGTCAATAATGGTCAAGGATAATATGTTTCATTTTACATGGTTAAGTAATCACATCATGCTCATGCCTGGTCCTAGGGCAAGGCAAATGAGGCAACCACCTTGGGCCCCACGCTTCTCTGCAATGCAGTTTGTTTGCTTGGGGCCTCACGCTCATTGCTTGCTGCCTTGGGCCCCGCATGCTGCCTTGGGCCCTGCACATCCTAGGGCCAGGCCTGATCATGCTTCATGATACCATATATACTCTCTTATAAGTAGTGTCCAGCTAAAAACTGCATAGACCCAGATCTGCCATCGCATAATTAAAAGTGCAATACCATTGAATACTAGCATAAGTACTATGCAAATTGAGTACAGCACTACTGAGTACTAGCAGAAGTAGTATGCACTTTGAGTGCAGCACCATAGAGTACTAGCACAAGTAACATGCAAAATGAGTGCAGCACCATAGAGTACTAGTACAGGTAACATGCAAAATGAGTGCAGCACCATAAAGTACTAGCACAAGTAGCATGCAAAATGAGTGCAACACCATAGAGTACTAGAATAAATAGTATACAAATTAAGTGCAGCACCAAAGACTACTAGCATTAGTATAATACAGATTGAGAGTGTAGCACAATAGAGTACTAGCACAAGTATTACACAGATTGAGAGTGTAGCATCATCAGAGGTCTTGCAAGGATTTTAAAACTAGGAGTCCAGGACTACTATTTTGGGAAAAACAGGAGTCCCACCAGCAAAAGTTGCAGTCCCTACCAGAAGCATATTGAGCATACCTGAAGTGGCTAAATTTCCAGAGAAAAACTAGTGGTTGCACTTGAGTTTAATTTTCTAACTTCTTTACACCACTGACATGTAGCTCTTGTTTGTCCATTAGAGTGAGACGGAATTATGTTAGGCCAAGGAAAGGTCTTATTCCAAGCACTAAGCTAGGCATCACACACTTTCTTACTTCTAGCTATAGTGTTCCATGCAAACTATCAGTTCTAGTAACTTTAGTACTCGGCTGAATCTCATTACAGTCGTCGTCAGTTGTTGTTTAACCCCTGAATACTTATCCAAATTTACAAACTGCATATTGTCTAACTCTCAACATGTCTTGGTTTTGAGGCCACATGCACTACTTATTCAGCTACACTTGGAAATGATCACAATAATGAAAGCTAAAGTTGTTCATTTGATGTACTCTTATACATGTGTACATCACTGGGTCTTTCTGCCTCTGATTTCAGTCATTGTAACTATCAGCACATTTTCCCACCATTCATTAGCTAGCTGAAGTTTTTGAACTTGCCACCAAGCTATTGGGTGATGTTCTTCTGATGTACTCTTACAATGACAACATGTACATCTGGAGGTATTTCAGCCATTGAATTTTCTCATTGTAAATATCAGCACAGCTTAAATGATCAATTGATCAACACATTTTCCCACACAGAAGGTGGTTGAAGCAGGACTAGCAAGCCTTTGAATTTGCCCTCCAGCAGTTGCATGTGTACAGAAGACTCCTGCATAAATGATTTTCTGCATCCCAGATAAAAAATTTGCATTCAAATATGTGTGATTAAGCATTTCTGAGACCTGATCATAGAGTACTAGCATAAGTATTATACAGATTGAGAGTGTAGCATCACAGAGTTATAGCATAAGTATTATACAGATTGAGAGTGTAGCACAGTAGAGTACTAGCATAAGTATTATACAGATTGAGAGTGTAGCATCATAGAGTTATAGCATAAGTATTATACAGATTGAGAGTGTAGCACAATAGAGTTATAGCATAAGTAGTATACAGATTGAGAGTGTAGCACAATAGAGTACTAGCATAAATATTATACAGATTGACAGTGTAGCATCATAGAGTTATAGCATAAGTATTATACAGATTGAGAGTGTAGCACAATAGTTATAGCATAAGTATTATACAGATTGAGAGTGTAGCACAATAGAGTTATAGCATAAGTATTATACAGATTGAGAGTGTAGCATCATAGAGTTATATCACAAGTATTACACAGATTGAGAGCGCAGCACCATAGAGTAACAACATAAGTAGTGTACAAATTTTGTGCAGCACCATAGAGTATTAGCATAAGTATTATACAGTTTGACAGTGCAGCAAATTAGAGTAACAACATGAGTAGTGTATAAATTGAGTGCAGCATCATAGAGTACTAGCATAAGTAATATACAGATTGAGAGTGTAGCACTGTGTAGTACTAATATAAGTATTATAATGACAGTGCAGCACAATAGACTACTAGCATAAGTATTATACAGATTGAGAGTGTAGCACTGTGTAGTACTAATATAAGTATTATAATGACAGTGCAGCACAATAGACTACTAGCATAAGTATTATACAGATTGAGAGTGTAGCACTGTGTAGTACTAATATAAGTATTATAATGACAGTGCAGCACAATAGACTACTAGCATAAGTATTATACAGATTGAGAGTGTAGCACCATGGAGTACTAATACAAGTATTATAATGACCATACAGCACAATAGAGTACTAGTATTAGTATTATACAAATTGAGAGCACAGCACCATAGAATACTAGCATGAGTAGTATACAACTTGAGAGCAGAGCACCATAGAGTACTAGCATAAGTATTATACAGATTGGGAGTGCAGCACCATAGAGTACTAGCATAAATATAATACAGATTGAATGTACAACACCATAGAGTACTTGCATTAGTATCATACAGATTGAGAGTGATTGGCCATAAGATTCTTTCAGTATTAGTCTTTATATAATCTGGAAACTTGGAGGAAATGTCATCTTTAGATGATTCTTGTTGTTTCTCCCTACCAGGTTTTAAACTGGATGTATTGAGACCGACAGAAATCTGAAGAAAAAATGGCCTCAATATTTGACCAATATGAGCGTGCTCAGTCTTCAACGTCATCTGTGTCTGCCAGTTCAGCTGGTTTTCAAGAACCTGTAAGTAGAAAATACACTGTATAAAAGTTAACATATATCATCACATAAATCTGATACTTGTAAAGAAGGCATTGAAACAAAAACCAGTACTGTAGATAGAAGTATATGATAGAGATATAGGCATCTTGTTTAATTGAAGCAGGTTTCATTATCAAGGTGCATTATTTTGTAATGAATGTACATGCAGCTCATGACATTTTAAACTATATTAATGCTGCAAAAAGAAAAGAAATGCACACCAGATAAATGTTTAGTTTTAATCAAAATGTTTATCATGTTTCCATTTAAATGGTCTAACAAAAATAAAGATTTTCTTCAAATCCATTGAAACTTGACTTGAATATTTCTGTTAAAATTTGTATGCAGTGAGAGTTCTGTATGTACTTGGTTTTAAGTTGGATCCAACTGGAAATTGCATAGACCCTGATCTGCCATCACATAATGCACTGGCAGATCTCAGTCTATGCAGTTTCTTAGGATTAATCAGTAAAACAAACATCATAGACCATGATCTGCCATCACATAATGCACTGGCAGATCTGGGTCTGTGCAGTGTCTTAGGATGAATCAGTAAAACCAACATCTTAGATCCTGATCTACCAGTGATTTTCTGCTCCAGCATATGAGGGTCTATGTTTTGTCTGTTGGGCTTGATTTATAGGCAGACACATACTGTATCTATAAAGGCTTGTTTCATGCTTATTCACAGTTGGGTCCAGGGTTCATTGATGCCAGATTACAGGACATTGAGATACCAGTCTTCCAGAAGAAGAAGATTAATTTCAAGTTAGTAGACAAATTTGGAATTAGGTTTAATTCCACTTGTACCTTTTCATGCATGGTAAAATCATATTTTTTTTCTTTTTCTGACAGTTTTCTTTATTATTATTCATTCGTAGAATGCATTTCATCCATAAAAGCGAACAAATCGGTTTTCTTCAGCTCCAAAAAGAAGAGACTTGTATTAATTCAGTTTTTTGATTAAATAAAGTACTTGTCAGTGGAAGAATGACATCTTTTTCTACCTGTATTTTACTTCTTAACATTTCCAGCAATTTAGAAATCCTAGACATATTTTTACATATTTTAAAACACCACTGCACCCATAATATCCTTTGCATTTGATGAATGGGCATATATCAACCTTTTAATTAGTTGCTGGCAGCTGGTACAAAAAGCCTTCGACCTTTACAGATATTTAACATTGTAGCAATCTACTTTACAATGCTATTACATTGTATTTGCTATATTGTTGCATTGAGTTAGCCTTGAACTTTTAATTTTAGCCATCTACTTCAAAAGACAGTGAGAAAGGCTGATATATAATATCAGGGTTTTACATTATTATTTTGAAATAACTTGACCAGGGCAAGTTTGTACAGCAATTACAGACAAAGAATAATTAAGCTATTTTCTCACTAATAAAGAAAAATCTACTCATCTGGATTTGAAAAATCTCTTGAAAATTGTTCTCATGTTGTAGATATATTTGATGTTTAGCATATCGCATGCATGCAAGTATCTGTTGAACTGGAACAAAATCAAGATAGTGTAATATGCTATCTTACAACAGGCTGAGCTGATGTCTTTGGTTGGATGATTTTAATTGCCATATCCCTGCATGTGGATTTATCTGCTTCATTTTCTTTGACCCATGGACAATACAGCAATATTGATGTAAAATGTTGTCATTCTGTATCTCTTCAGACCCGAAGAGCCCATCACCCACTTAGCTGTGTGTAACAACTTTCTGGTGATGGCCATGAGTAATGGACAGATAATGAGACTAGATCTTGATCATCCCGATGGAGAGGATAGTATGTATAAGGATTAGCAGCTGCTTATGTTCAGTACTCTTTAAACTGCATTTCTTTCTAAAAGTGATTCACATACTGCCACTGCAACAACATAATGGGGCAAATTGCTTTGTTTCTGTTTATTCCTAAGTCCACATGTCTGTCCCAAAACCATTTTATTGCAATATCACACAGACTGCTAGACATAGAATAAACAATGTTTCGTTAAGAAGACATATCCACATCAAATTCAGAACTTGCAATACCTGGAGATTCAGTAGCAAACTCAAAGCTTGTTAAACACCATTGTCCCTAGTACAGAAAAAATCTTACAGTCGATATTTGTCTGTTGACTATAATATCAGTTATGCCATACCTTTTGCATTTGCATGGCTGGTACTTTTCCAGGAGGAAAATACCTGACCATATGATAAAAATTCATCCTTCCATTTAGGGTAAACTTGAAAATTTTAGAATACTGGATGCCTCAGACACCCTCACATTCTTGCGCATGTGTACTGCCCCTTCATTCTTTTCTTGGTCCACATGCTGTAATGTCTACATTGTTTACACTGAAGAAGATATGTGGTTGTTTCTTGGATCAACAAGCAAATTCACTATTTCTCTTATGTGCGTTTTTTTGTGTGTAAACGTTAGAATTATACCTCAGATCAAGTTTTTTCTTTGTTAAGCATGCCTGAGCATTGTTAGCATTTTGTTTTGTACACATGGTGTATGGATTGGCATTTTAGTTTGTACACATGGTGTATGGTTTGGCAATTTAGTTTCATTTTTCACTTCTTATATAGGGTGTTAGTGATTCAAATTTGGTTGTGCATTTTTCAAGCTAATGGTAGGTTTAGTTTAATTTTCCCTATCCTTGCATATATTGTAGTCTGTGTACTCACCTTTCTCCATTTTATTGTTCATTACTAATCATTTACATCACATTACCTCTCTCATGAATTGTGCTGTTTTGTGCACACCCTGTTTTACTTTCATCTCACTGGCACAGTTATTGAACAAAGGTTTTTGTTTAAATAGTATTTGGAGGGGTCACATTATCAGGCGAAGTGGGGGACTAAGTCGTCTAAAAAATGTAAACTTCGCCTTCTTCTGTTAGGAAAGTGAAAACGTCATCGCCCTGTGATTTTTTTTAGAGATACATTGAATGACCACACTTTTTGAGATGCCCCCTCACCTTAGCCGGGTTCTAGTGTTGTGTTGTAGTGAAATATATTCATCAAGCCATCAGTAGCTAGGCCTAGTTTTTATATCAATTATGCTGACAGACAAACTATTGCACATTCACAGGCACGTGTTTTGATAGCTGATTGACTGTTAACCATTTCCCAAGTAAGTTAGCAACTATCACGGCCAGATTTCCACATGTTATCCTTTGATGATAAAAACATACGGACTTGTGTTTTGAAACTAATATGTAAATAGCAATTTGTGTTTTAAGAACAGAATCAGTGATCAGGATACTTTAACTGCCTCTTGTACACTATTTTGTCATAAAATTAGTTTGTAACTGTAAGTGAACCAGTAACAGGGAAATAATAGGGTATTAATGGCAAACATCGCTGTCTCTGGGAAGCACCAGTTTATTAGATTGTCTGTTTTCGTAAATCATTGGGCAAATATATTCAGAAAAATATACAATTCATAGAAAGCAAAGCCTAGGTATTACGTGATTTAAGATTTAACTTTAAAATGCAATTATGTAGGTCAGAAATGTATGGGCCAGTGCTATGTTGTGGAATTCGCAAGAAGCATTGTAAAGTCAAAGTTGTTTCTGACTGGACTCGTATTTGTGAAAATACGGAAAAAAGCAGTGAAGCAGATACTATTTAACCAATGCCTAAAATTACTAAAAGTACGTAGTCAATAAATAAACCATAAATTTGCGATCCTATCAATGGACTGTTGTAATGAAGCTATATGAAGTGAGTGGTTTCATTACAAAAACCCCACCTTCTAAAATTAGAAGCACTCACGTCCATGTTGATTCTGTTGGAAAGAAGGGTTTAGTTCTTATACCGACTATAAAGGAGTCATATCAGTAATTTTGTGTATTTTAGTGAGTTATGTATGAATAGTTATGGTAATGTTATCCGCACCAAAGAAAGGAGGATGAACATTATGATCTGAAGACACGTATGCATTTGCCCTCATGTACATGGTACAGGGGTTGTTTCAAAGACGTTTAGAAATCTTTGAAAGTGCCATTATTGTGAACTTTTAGACAGTATTTAAAAAATTTTTTTATAATGGGTAGTTGATTAAGCAATTTTACTAACTTGCAATTACAATAATGTAATCTGGTTACTCAGTTAAAATTTGTTACAATGTAGTTCATGTTATTCTCTTTTAGAGTCATATGGCAAAAATAACTCAGAAAACTTTCTACTTGAAAATAAAGTATTGCTTAAATGTTAAATGCTAATATGAATACTAGGAAATAGAGGGCATAATTCAAATAAGAGAACAAACATTATATATATATATATATATATATATATATATATATATATATATATATAGCATTTCTTGCTTTGCGTCCACTTCTCCCTGATGAGATCTCACTTCTCCCTGTTCTGTCCAAAAGGAGAAGTCACTTCTCCTTAAATTCCAGTCTAGCTTGACCCCTGATTTGTTTCAGATAGCTTTCGTTGACTTTTTTCTGTTTGCATCTGTAACCTACTGGTTTTTTGTTAATTTGGTAGTCTCTAGCTTTCGTTAAGCTAGTATTTATCCTGTATTTTCCTGTACTCAGCTTTGCCTTACTTTCCTTTTTGTATTTAACTTGTGAAAACATCCAAGTAAGGTTACTTCTTGCTGAAATTATTATATTACTGTAGACTGAGTCCATACATTTCCTTGTGGATATGTTGAGTTGCACAAAAGTTTTTTTGGGCATAAAAATCATCATTTCAGTTTTTTTTCACAGGACTGTTGTTAGACAGGGTGTGGATAGATATGGTCACAGAAACCCTCCCTAGAACTATTCATTTGCTTATTTTGCACATACTGCGAGAGGACAGTTGGTTGTGCCATCTGCAGTCTGTGATCAATCAAGGTTTGGAATCTTGCTGGGAATAGATATACCCATAAAGTGAGGAAAAAGGTTGTCTTCTTCAGAGTTTTGGGGGTTCTTGTTCTCAGTGCCCCTTGGGTCTCAGTTAAGGATTACCCAGGTCTCTTGGAGACACTTAGGACTAGCGGACCTCCTCCCATGGGAGGGTATTAATGTGTAGAGAGTGGGTCATGCCCTCCTGTTAGGGAATAGTAGTGCCCTCCCCATTCCATGAGGGCAGTGAGTGTATTGGACCCTCCAGAGAGGGAGGAGCAGCACCATCTCTTTTCCACTAGGACAGAGAGCAAGTCGCACTTTCACCATAGGGAGGATAAACACCTTTTCTTGTTCAGAAAGACAGAGAGTTGGTAATGTTCCTCCCCCTACCCATGAAGCGGGGAGCAGCACCCTCTACCAGCCAACAGCTTGGTGCTGCACCTTTTCAGTCTCTAAGGCCCATTGTCAGAATCAAGCCCCAGGGTAAGGGGAGAACTCAGATCTAAGTCTTTCAGATCTGGGGAAGGGACACTTCACAGGTATTTGAGTGGTCACTGGGCACCTGTCATGGGGGCCCCTACAGTACTACAGTTGGAATCTGGCTGAGTTTCCCCTCTTTCCAAATTGCTATCTCATCCCATGAGAGACTGGGAATCGGCTTACAGATGCCAGATTATGGAAGATCATATTGGCATCCCCCCTTCTATGGGCAAATGATTGGCCCTTCCCCCAAATGCTCTAGTAGGGTGGAGAGTTGCCCTCTTCCACCTGCTGAATCCACTGCTAAGGACACTCCATTAACTCAGCAGGAGGAGTTACCAGTTCAAGTTGTTCTTTCCCTCAAGTCCCCTTCATAACAGAGACATTGGGTCATATAGTCCTGCCTCCCACGAGAGAGAGCGGGATGAAGATGTCTTTTCTGTTTTTGTCAACGAGCATGAGTTTGATAAAGAATTAGCCAATGTGGTCCCCTGTCTCCTCTAACCCATCAGTGAAAGTGGCAGAGGAGGAAGAAAGCTGGTCCTTTGATAAAGCAGTAAATGAGGATCACCTCTTGCTCCATGATCTGTGTCCCAAACCTTCAGGTTCTGGTGACTCTAAAATTCTTTCCACTTTGGAAAACTTTCTGGGGCAACTTGTCAAGCAGATCTCTTTTTACTTCCTCACTTGCTTTTTATGATTAAAGAGCTCTCTCATAAGACAAGAGTAGACAGCCCTAGGGACTCGCTGCCCCTCCTGCAGAATATACCCCTTCCATTAGTTCCCATTATTGCCAGATTGAACTGCATTTCAAAGTCTTGGTCTCGCTTAATGGTAGGGTCCTTTCTATAATAAAAGATGACTACTGGCTTGAGTTTTGGGATCTCGCTCATTTAGTAATGTCCCCCATTTTCTTCCACTGTTTAAATCTGGTTCACTTAAAGGAAGAAGTTCACTCCTTGTGCAAAAGGGTGCAGTAGAGAGGGTGTTAAATGATCAATACCTGGCCTTCTATTCTGGTATTGTCCTGGCTCCAAAAAAAAAAGGGGAAAGGCCTGTATAATTATCAACTTTTTCTCTCTAAACAGTTTTTTGCTGGAGGAACCATTCAAGAAGGAGACTACAATCTCAGTCAGGAATGCCATAAGACCAGGCAATTGAGCACTCTCCATCCGGTTTTGTTTGGGTGGGGAGGTCTTCCAATTTCGAGCCCAGCCCTTCAGCCTAGCCACCACACCCAGAGCTTTCATCAGGGTATTGGGAATAGTTGCAGCCCATTTAAGGTCACTAGGTTTCCTGATCCTCCAATATTTCCACAATGGCTGGCACTGGCTAGAGTCCTTCAGACTAGATCTGTCTAGCTGTTGGTCCATAGTGACCATGTTGGACCTTTTACCAAACTTAGAGAAATCAGAGCTCTCTCCATCTCAGTTTTTTTGTTTACGTGGGGAAGAATTTCCTCACCCAACAGGATTAGTCTATGTCCCTCAGGACAGAGTAGACAAGGTCCCATCCCTGTTGGAGGTGCTGAGAGTAATGACCATGTCAGCTAATTTTTTTCTCTGTCTCTCTGATGGGGCCCAAGAACCCTGCAATGGACCTGGTTTCCCTAGGCAGACTGCACTTGCATCATCTCCTAGTTTCTTCTCCTTTTGTTGGCATGGAAATCACTCGGTGACCCCTAGAATGCATTGATTTCTCTAGGTTAGGATTTCCACCATTTGATTTTGTGGACAAATTGGGACTGGTTTCTGGCTGAAGTCTCATGCCCCCCCCCCACTTCACTCCACTCCACTCCACTCCACTCCTACCTGTTTGAGTCAGATGAGTCATGGTAGTGTACTCATCTAGATTCAGAAGGACTGAAGGGTCTAGGAAACTATTAACCTTAACATCATCAGTTTGGAAAGGAGGGCGGTGTTTTTAGCACTTCATGAGTGTGTTCACAAATAAGAGATGGCTGCATGATGGTCTCCTCTGACAACACGATGGTGGTTGCATACCTCAGAAGACGAGGGTGGACATGCACCATCTTTCTGCATGGAGGTTTGAAACCTACTTTGCTGAGCAACTTCTGAGGGAATTGCCCTCTGAGTTGGCAATATTCCTGGCAGAAAGAATGTTTTGACAGTCTGTCAAGGAAAGGAAAGATAGTCCTCATGGAATGGTCCCTTCACCAATCCTTAGCAGACTCCCTGTTAAAACTTTAGGCAACTCTTTGGTGGACTTGTTTGTCACTAAGCTAAACAACAAGCTGTCCTTTTATATTTCCCCAGTCCCCAACCAGAGGGCCTGGGTAGTGGATGCTTTCAGCCTGAAGTGGGATTGTCAGTTTGCTTACACCTTCCAATCTTTCAGGATGATCCCACAGGTCCTACACAAGGTCAGGTACTCCACTGCTTAGCTCATTTTGATCTCCTTGCTCTGGCCCAGCAATTGTTCAGTGATCTTCTAGATCTGCTAGAGGACCATCCCAGGACCATGCCAGGACCATGCCTCATAGGATGGACTTCCTATTGCAGCAAAGGCACTCTCTTGTACACAACAGCTCACATGTTCTCCATATTCATGCTTGGAACATTTCAAATGATCTCTCTGTAAAGAAAAAATTTTTGATAAAAGTTACCAAGTGTATCATTTATTTCAGGAGATGATCAACACCTAAGGTGTATGATGTCAAATGGAGAATCTTTTATGATTAGTGGAAAATTTGTCAATCCTAGCTTTCCCTCTATGGGTGCAGTGACTGATTTTCTTCGCATCCTTTTAAAAGAGAAACAGTGCTCAGTTTCTGCTATTAAGGACATTTGAGCAGCTCTTTCCAACACTTCCAAAAATTTTCAAAAGGCTTGGCCATCAGGACAGATTCTCATTTAGCAGATCTGATCAGGTATTTCAAGCTGCAAAGATCAGTATCTTTGTCTTTGATGCCTCAATGGAATTTTTCTTGTGGTCTCTTAATAAACCTCACTTTGACTGTTTGGGCAAACCTTCCTTTGAGAACATTACGCTCAAGATGGTTTTCTTGCTGGCCTTAGCATCTGTGAGATGAAGGAGCGAGCTTCATGCCTAATCCATAGAACAGGGCTATATCAGGTTCACTGGGAATTCTCAGTCAGTTTCTCTCCATTGCCAACAAGGTCTCTTAGCATAAAACCGGCTTCGTTTGCTTGCTTCATTCCCAGTTGAGTTCCCCAGTCTTAGTCATATATGTGCTGGGGATGATCAGCTTTTATTTCAATTAGGGATTTATGTTTTTGTTTGGCAGCCTCTAATGCACTGGTTCCCAGCCTTTTTGGGCAGTGACCCAGATTAAATTTTGTGGCGTTAGCCTTGCATCCCATCACCTTTCACACATCAAATGCTAAAATACCACATGGGTAGGAAATTTATGATTGATCTCTGAGACCCACTCAACACAGCATGGCAACCCATTTTGGGTCATGGCCTATGGGTTAAGAACCACTGCTTTAAAGGGAAGACAGGAAGTATCTTGTCCTCGTTCAAGTTTCAGCTGATTTTTCAGCTTCCATCATTTCCAGTCCCTTATTGAGAGGAACCTGTCTTTCTTGAAAATTAAAGCCCATGAGATTTGAGCCATTGCTGCCTCATAGGCCAATCTGACACGTTCATGTTTGGAGGATGTGATGAAAGAAGCATTTTGGCACTCAGACTACTTACTCCTTTTATCTTTGCTCATTAGCTGACCAAAACAAAGGCATTTTCTCACTGGGCCCAATCATCGTTGCTCAGAAAGTGTGCCATGCGGATTCCATCCCACAGTAGTCTTCAATTTGTCTATGAAGGTGAGTATTCCTTGTGTTTGTATTTTATTTGCCATTTGTGGGATCGTCAGCCTTCCTGCAAGCTGACAAATTCAGCTATGCAATAGCAACAGGTAGGGTATTACTGATATTAAAGTGTAGCTTTTTTGGGGTGGAGTGGGGTGTAAAACTAACTTTAATGATGTAATACTTAACCTGTTGCTGTTGCCAGATTCCCTCCTGCCTCACACTGATGTCCCACTAAGTTAGGCTGCTCCCTCGAAAAGAATGAATGGGCAATGCACATGGGCAAGAATGTGCAGGGTGTTCAGCAGCGATTCATTGGTCTGGAATCTTCTGGTTGGGAGGAGAAGTTTTTGTGATATGGTTAGGGACTGTTTAAATCCTGATATTAAATCTTGGGTAATAGGCGATGCCAGTATCCCCTTTGTTTTCAATCATTGATCCATGTCAATTACCGGTTTTACAATCTCATGTGGATTGAGAACCACAAGAAATGAGGCCCTCTCTCTTCTCATTTGTGTAAATTTGCTATAGTATTTAAACGATATATTAAAAATATTTTTTATGGTATTTTGGTTTTCTTTTTATGTAACTTTTCTCTTTTTTTTGGTCACAATTGTTAATTTTCTTTACATTTCTCATATCCTTATGGTGCTCACATTTCCTTGTTGGTAGCTGCACTAATTTAATCTTGTCCATCAGATCTTGTTTTCAAACAGGTGCTAGCCATAATAACCTGGTCAGACCTCTTGGCATATTTAATTAGCATAACACTGCATTGCCAGGTGGTTCTTGCGACAATGGATATAGTACTTAAAACAAGAATAAACTGTTTATTCAGAGATGTGTATTAATAATGGAATATAGTAGTACCCTTGTACAGTAGGAAGATCACAATCATCAGGAAAATGAACAATACAAGTAATAATCACCCTGAAACCTCCTCCACTCTCCAAAATGACAAGGTGGGAAGCATGTTAGTGCCGGTGACTGCAGTTTCCAAATTATTCTGGAATAGCATGGTGACAACATTAATATTCATGAAACCAGAAGCTCCTAATGAAAAAGCCAAGGCCAAAGTGATGATATGACTTCGTCCTGTACTACACATCAGCTTATATATGGATGAAGGATAAAATATGTACAAAATTAGCAAATTTGACATGTATTCCACATTGATTTATTGACCAGAAAATATTGTATATTACATTGATAAAGAAATTTCCTGTGACTAATCTCTGACATTGTGACTGTATTGCTTGATACAACAATTTTCCATTGCTTGTAATTACCACACTTGCAGTATATACTCTCATGTTCAGTTCAGTTATGAACAACATAGAAATTATATGCCATCACACATACATGCCAACCGTTCTGCTTTTTGGTGTAATCATTATGCTTTTTTAAGCCAAGTACATTTTACACTTGCCTGTATGCAGATTACGTATTTTCAGTTCATTTAAAAAAAAAGCAATGCAAAGTTTTTTTTGTCATTTTTATTATCATCTCCTTAATTCCACTCATATAAATTTGTGAATATTATTAAAAAGGTGACTTCTGCATAAGAATAGCATAAAAGTAGTTTCTTTATTAGCTATTTATAGCAACTGTATACAGACCATTTCAAAGAAAACAGGTTTCTTCAAATATGAACTTTGCCTCACAGATTCATTATATTGATAAGCTGGTTAGTTAGCAGACCAGTCTATACTTTTAAAGAAAATGGCACCAGATATTTAGCAAAATGCTTTATGGTGTGAGTTGTGGATGTTACGGAAAATGTTAGAGCAGATGGATCTTTTCAGACTTCAGAACATGTCACATCAGAAAAAAGGACAAATCAACACTGCTTTACAAAAGAAGAATATGAGAGTAATGTAATACAGCACTTTCAGCACATGATCATGCTCTGTGCAGAATTCCAGTTTACAATCATTCAACGAAAGTTACATAGACTAGTTAAAGTGAGTGCTGAACATAAATAATTTTTCAATATATTTTGTATTTGTTTTCTGGTTCTAATGCATATAGATTTTGCCTTGTGACAAGAATTTTAAATAGCTGCAGAACTTGGTTGGTAGCAAAAATAAATGTATCTTTTTCATATATGCTGTAATTCTGGCATGTAATATATAGATTACACATTTTACGCCCAAATTACGCTTTTTTGCCACGTATAATAGCAATAATTACGTTTATATTTCTCACAGGGTTGGCATATATGCATGTAGTAATTTGTATGCCTTATCATGACATTTGTAGTGCGCAGGGTTACCCTTGTCTGTCTGTGCATCTCAGGGCTGCTGACAGGATTTGTGGGACGAAGGAAAAATTCTTCAGTAGGCTCCTGTGAATTAAAGATTGAGATGGCAGTGGGCCCCCTGACCATTCAGGCCCCCGTAATTTCATCCTAGTTGTCCTAACCTGTCTGCAGCCCTTGTGCATCTGTCTCACCGTGGTTAAGATTTTGTGTTTAGGTAAGTTTTCAGGCTTTGTGCTGAGGCATCCATTCTCAGAGAACACATTTTTACCAAATGCATATATTATGATAGAGTTGAAAGAAACATGAGTACTGGGATATACAAAGTCAGTAATCTAGCTAGGACCTCATCTCTGGAGTCAGCTACTACTAATAGCTGGCTCGGCTTTGTCATAGCTACTACTAATAGCTGGCTAGGCTTTGTCATAGGTTTTGTTTCTAAACTTTAACCTATACATTTGATTTTTTTTTTACAAAAGGGGTGGAAATCCATAAGTCTGGTGAGGACAAGGTGTACAAACTGTTTTTGGACCCAACTGGACGCCACCTTATTATCAGCATGGAATCACAGGAAAATGTCTACCTTTCAAGAAACTCCAAAAAGACTAGATCTATTGCCAAACTGAAGGTTTAGTTCATGTTAATTATTGTAGCATCACAAATATGTAGTTATGCAGAGTAAAGAATTAAAAACAAAAAAAAGAATTAAAAATCTTGGCAATAAAGTTGAGAGTTTATTTTAGCATAGGTATATCAATTTATACGTAAGTTTATGAAGGAAACATAAAGAAGTATGTGTGTGTGTGTGCGTGCATGTATGCATTTGTATTTGGTGTAAACTGAGGACATTCATGAGATTACACATCAACATATCGAGGACACACCTCCAACCAAGGATGTCCTCAGTTGGAAAAATGGTAAAATCTTGCTTCTACCAACTATTTTAGCCTAGAATAACATAAAATCATGATTTGTAGGAAGGTCCCCGTTCACACACTTGGTGCATGTTCATGATTTTGGAGTGTATCTTTCTTCCAAAGCTGGCGATACATTTGCCTGAAACCATGTCCTCGATTGCCCTGTGGAAAACTTGTAGAGAGATCTCCGCTATCAAATTACACATTGCACAAATGTATTATCTCCCATTAAGTCCAAGCCTCAAGTACCAACTACTTAGCTGAACTTTAAGTAGATGAGCTGGTGCATATAACAGTCCCTGGTATTTTGTATTAATATTTCATGCATGTGAGACAATAGCATTGGGAAACTCACAGTACATTCATACAATACACGTCTAATACATACAAATAAATCTATGACATATACGAAAGAAGTACATCAAAATGCTGTTGGAAATACGCATGAATTCATTGTAGAGTTGCCTAATTATTCGACCCATCTGTAAAGTTAAAATGTCCTGTTTGTTTTGACGTTTGACACTTGTAAAGATATTGAAAAGACATCCTTGATATGCAAAATTTATTTTATGATTATTAAATGGGCTATATCCGCCCCTATTTCATCATTTGCCTACTGAGTATTCAGACGAGAGAACATGTGAATCAAGTGAAAAATCCTGTTAAGGTGAGATCAGATTATCACTAACTGAATTTGGAAGTTACATGCACAGAACTTCATCAAATATATAGAAAGATAAATATATTATGTAGAGGTCAAACATATATATAGAAAGATAAATATATAGATGATCAGTCCCAAAATGAAACATTTAATTAAAGCAATATGTTTTTCATTATCACGCTTCTAAGACCTGTGACTTCACATGCAAGCAATCATAAACTGTTGAATGCATTCAATTTTCTTTTAAATGTATATACTTGCTTCATTTGTTGATTTGATGACTTTGCTTAACATATGACGAATTATGTTTGTATCGATAGTTCTGTTGTAAACGAAGTCTTATTTAAACAACACACAAAATGTAAACAAAAGGCATCAATCTATATTGTTTTCCCAAATTTAAAGAGATTTTTAACAATAGCCAAAACGCTCAGGATGTTCGACTGGATCAACTTGTATTTATTACTTAAAGGAACATTTATTTAGAGCTGCATTAGACGGTAATATTCTTACTCATTTAGTCTTTCTTCAGTGTGTTTTACACAGAAGGTGACACGTCAGAAAAACTGTTTAAAACTTCCAATCAGTGATACAAAACACCTTTACTAGGTACCTTGAATTAGCAAATGTATAAAGTAAGTGATTTGGAGCGTTAATGGTGAGAATGCCCCCGAGAGAGAGAAGATTTGTACGTGTATTATGCAACGAAGGTATTGCTCTATTTTGTCAAAAAGTGAATAGTCATTGCTGATAAGGCGAGTTTCCTGCCATAAATACTCAGATCCAGCCAAATGGTATTGTTACAAGCCAGGGATATTTCTTGACCGAGCGGTGTCAAACCCTGGCACGATTCCGCTAGTAGAAGTCATAAGTTTACCCCAAATTTCCAAAGACTTCTATACAACTTCAGTTGCAAATTAGAGAGCCTGATGTGTCCATTCTTTAAATTGTTTGCTAATCAATGCAAGACCACAGATCTCACAACTTGCCAAATATCTATCAACCGCACATCTGCATGGTTTCTCTTCATCAGCTTTCCGTACCGTCAGCAGTTCACGCCTTAGAAACTGTACAACTATCCCTTAACAGAGGAACTATTTTTACTATGCCACCTTAGGCCAGTCAATTCATGGTTTCAAGGCACATTTTGCCAGTGCAACTGCATCACATTTGCCACCATGGCAACATAAATGGTATCTGCCGAGTCCCTTCTTGTTTATTCCTTTGTGTAATTTATCGGTCTCCTACTGTAAATACTGCCACTGCAGTCACACCACCAATGTACACCACTAGGTTTTAATAGGGACTCTGGTACTCCAGGGACACTCATGCACTTTTGACCTGAATTCACTAAAAGTCAACCATGGCATCATGGAAACTCACTAACATGTCACTTCGTGATATTTGCTCCAAATAATTGGCTAATTATTTCAGGCTAAGGAATATTTCCATTGGACCGAGTTCCAATAATCAAACAAGTAATCACACAAATCCAAGAATTCCTTAGAATGGGGCACTATAATCAAATGCGCAGTATGATCTCCAAAGCGGTGGATTAGTCCGAAGCATGTTATGTCGTACTAAAGTCTAATTGCAGGACAATCAGTCAATCAATAAATTGTTTATCAGTCAGTCAATAACAACAAGATATATATTCAAATAATAATGTAATTGCCCTAAAGAACAGTTGTAGATGAAACCCTTATGGAGGTTACAGTTACTTAATACTAGTATGTGATTTGGATTTGATTTTAACGTAGCTTTAACAATCTTTCAGTCATATTGCTACGATGTCTGCAGTTTGGCAGTTTAGAGTGAAGTTGAGCACTGGGGCATCACGCCGCAGACATGTAGCATGATGTCCCACCCAGTCACATTATTCTGACACCAGCCCGACTAGTCCTAACACTAACCTCTTAATGCTGAGCGCCTAGCGAGGCAGCTGTTAGTACCATTTTTATGTCTTTGTTATGACTTGGCTGGGGTTTGAACCTGCAACCTTCCGCATCCGAAGCAGATGCTCTAGCCACTAGGCCACCAGAGCGGTCGTATTGATTGTAAAGACTGGACTAGATATGCAAATATATCCTTGTTGGTCATAATGTACCAGTGTCCACTGTCGCCATGATTTTGTCAAATAGTGTGCTTCCTTAGTTTATATTGATAGTGCAGAGTAGATGTGTAAATGCATAGATGTGTAAATGCATCTTTGTGGTCCATGACATACCAATGTTTAGTCTCCATAATTTTGTTAGTAGTGTGAGTCCCTTGTTTGTACTAATCGTTTCGATATGTAAATATGTTCTCTTTGTCCATGATTTACAAATGTCCTCATTCTTCATGTTTTCTCAATAATTGTGTGCATCCTCAGTTTGTATTGATATTTTTTCTGTATGTAAAAACGTGTCATCATTGTCCATTATGTCTGCAGTCTCTGTTTTCTCAACAATTATGTGTATCCTTTGTATTGATATTTGATTATATATGTTTAAGGATGTCTTCTTTGTCTATGATACACCATAGTCGATAGTCTTCATGATTTTTGAAAATCATTGTTTTCTTTTGTTAAAGAATAGAACAGAGGATCAGTGTAAAAGCATTCGTTAAATTCTTAGGTCAAAGTTAACAAAAAAGTCTTCATACATATTAACTATTATGAAACGATTAAATCAAATTCAGTCATAATACCAACAAGGAAAATCAGTTTCAGATTTCATGAATTATATGATGGTTTATGATTTAGTAGAATAGGTTCATGTCATGTATAAATTGTTCTTGATATTATCAATATAACAATACATGTTTTGATACATGAGCATATTAACAATCCCAGTACTGTGCTTCCGTCTAAACACATCTATGAACAGTAAGAAATCACCAGCCTGCCACATTGTTGTATGAAAGAACAATTAAAGACTGATGTCTTACTTTGAGCTGGGATAATCATGATGTGATTGGACTTTTATTCTGGAAACATTTAAAGATATTTCTGAGATGAAAAAAACGAACCACAATTATGTCTGAGTGCACCAACCCTCTTAGTCTGAACAGTTCATGTATGGCTTAATAATGTTTCTCTTCATTGTCATTTCGCAAGACAATGGGTGTCACAGCTGGCCATGATGTCACATTGTCTACAGTTTCCATGTTGTGGCCAATAGTTATGTGTGTCCTTAGTTTGCATGGATTATATAGAACATTTGTGTAAACGTGTGCGTCCTCGCTTGCATTGCTAAGTTTCATATTTCTTAGAATTGATAATACAGTTCCCTCCTTGATACATCACCATTTGCTATTAATTTACTGCCTCAAACGGTATTTCTTTCCATTCTAAGATCTCCAGAACAAATGTCCTCGGTATGCGGTTCCATACCCAAGTCCACGATATCCACCAAATATGTTTGTGTGTGTGTGTGTGTCTGTGTGTGTGAAAAAGAGAGATGGAACACTATCATACAGTTTGGTTCTTTGAGATTTTTTGTATTAGATCCACATTAGTGTAAAATGAGACTTTTCAGTACTTGAAGAACATTTAATCAGACCACATGTGGTGACAACTGCTCACATCAATAAATTTTTCTTGTAAGGTTTATCTTATTTCTGTTGCTATTTCTTATTTTATTTAAATGTAAAGCAGTCATATGTATATAATCTGTTATATCTAAAAGTTTAGAAATGGTAATTACTTTGGTTTATAATGCATTGGTGTCGACGGGATTTTTCTATAGAATTTATCTAAGTTCCCAGTGAGTTTCAAAGATTAAACTTGCCAGAACAGGATGTCAGATTGAAGAAATAAATATCATGCCTTTGCTTTGTTTTTACAGGGTCATCTCATAGAGAGTGTGGGATGGAACTGGCAGAATGTCAATGACAACACCACAGGGGCAATTCTGCTGGGCACTAGTAAAGGTGGGCTAAGTACCATATAGTTATTGTAGACTGCCATGAATGGGCAGTAGTAAAGGTGGGCTAAGTACTGTAAAGTAGCCATGAATGGGCAGTAGTAAAGGTGGGCTAGGTGCTGTTTAGTTATTGCCATGAAAGGGCACTAGATAATGTGGGCTAAGTATAAGTTCTTGTAGATTGCCATTAAAGGGCACTAGTAAAGATGGGCTAAATGCTGCATAGTTATTGTAGACTACCGTGAATTCACTGTTGCTCATGGGTACCAATGGTCATGTGGGCAATGGGCTAGGTACAGCATAGTTGTCATAGACTGTCATGAATGGGCAATTATAGTAAAGGTGGGCAAAGTAATATTTAGTTGTTTTAGACGGCCATTAATTCACTTTTTTTCATGGAGTACCTATTGTTGTAGATCTTTGTTACAAAAGACCATTAGCTTAAAGACCCAGTGAACAAAGACTTGTCTTACAAACTGAATGTTGTTCAAATTAGAGGTGAAAGATGAAAAACAAGTGAAACAGCCTGAGATTGAGGTAGTACAGCACTTTTAGTGGCTGACATAACAGCAAGCTGCAAACCTAACATGCACATTGGAGGAAAGGTTGAGTTTGGAATTAGTTTGATTAAATGGCATTGTTTCAGTTATTGTACACATTTAAAAATATTTTGTATACATTGCGGTCTCATTGTTGTATTTGAGGTTTGGTTCAGTTTTATGTTGATGTAACATATCAGGAGACAACCTGCTAGACTGGTTGCTAACAGCCTTGTTCCATTGCTCATATTAAACCTGCAAGGAAAGAAACGAAATGAGTTTCTCATTGACTCTACAGGGAGAGTCCTGGACTTGAATAAGGTCAATAAAATCCTTTTGGGACTCCCAGTCTTTTTGAAGTCCTTGGTATGTAACAACTGGACTCATAGTGCTAAAATCCCAAGAGAAAACCCTTAAAATGTTAGCTTCATTGGATACATTTTCTCTGAGTATTTTTTGTTGTATTTATGGGCTTAAAGTCATTGTTCAGCACACAACAGACAGTATATGGTGGCCAGTATATTTGGTAGATGGGAAAACTCTGGAAAGAACCACTGACCCATGGGAAGCTATTGGCAATCTTTCTCACATATCTACATTGGCAAAACCTGAGACTCAAACCCACATGGACAGAGGTGGGATGTGTGAGTAATCTATCAGGGCAAGTGCCTTAGACCCGTATTCTCTCTGTGAGTTTGTCCCCCAGTTGGCTCAAGAATGTTTAGAATGGGCCCTGATAAAGCTTCTGCATAAAGCAGCTAATGAAGCAACATTTTGGCACTGGGATGTATCACTTGATGATGTTCATGCTTCATCTGTCTTGAACTTTTTAAGAGTTGCATTTATATAAAAACTTGACTTTGTATTTTAAGGACTTTTTGGCCTTTATCTTTTCCTTCAAATACTTTCCCCGATCATATTAAAATTAGGAATATAAGCTTACTACCTCCCAAATCCACCCATCCTAAGAAGACAAAAATCGTCTTTTCGATCTAGATCTTACAAAGGGCAGTAACTTTTGCCCATTACCCCTTTTCACATTGCAAGGTGTCATTAGTTCTAAGCTTTCGTTTCAGTACAGTATCCACCTTTGTCCTGCTTTATTTCAACTATCTAACCCTGAATTTGGGTTTGTATTGTGTATTGTGTAATAACTTTTTACTACAGGTGGTGTACACTGATGTTTTTTTATATTTTGACCAGTCTTTTTAAGAATTTGTCCCACAGAATTTTTTTTATTCTGACCATATACTCCTACATAGTATCACTGATACATGTTGTGATTCATGCGTTTGTGCACACTATGTGTTCTTTGCTTACTTTGTAACAGGTGTTGTTTTTGTGACTTATATAGATGTTAAGTTATTAATTTACTAATTTGTTTGTTCTACTTGTGTTGAAGTGGAATATTATGACAAAATGTTCTAAGTGTAAGAAATTTAAGGCAAATGAGGATATGAATGTTGCATGCCGTGCCTGTACTAAAATGTACTTAAAATGTATTTTGACGCTGACATGCGGTGTACGTACCTTATGTTCAGAAGATATCTGGTTGACAGTTCTGCAGAAAAGTTTCATAAACAGAGAAAATCTTGCAAAGAGCAGACAGGTGTGTAGAGTATTCACTCTATGAAAGAATCAATTGCAAGCCTAGTGGGGGGACATTTTTGGGGTTCCCACCTCCACAAAAGGTGAGACGTATGAAGCCAAATTTACTTTCCAGGAACTCGAAGAAGAATTTGTATTTTACACACCAGGCCTGGGTGTTCAAATTCTTCCTGAGTGTTCCAGCAACTGTTTAATGTGGCAAATACAAGATCTATTATAAAATGTAAGATTATTTTCAGATTATGAAGAGGAATGATTTTTAATATATATATATTTTTAAAAAAAGCCGACAAGCAGTTTTACTAATTTATTTCAACCCATTCCAAACATCAATTTAGATGAACTGGCATAATCATTTAATATTATAATTAAGGAATTGCACATTCTTCTTTCCTTGCATTCTGAATCTGAAGTCTAAGTCTGATGTATAAAAAAACATCCTGATTGTTCCAGTAACTGTTAGAACTCTGTGTATGATGGTAGTTATTGCATTTACTAAAGAGAGGAATTCTTTATCAAAAGTATCTTCCATGCCCAAAAACATGCTTTACCTAGAAGAAGCATGCTACACTAATCTTTAAGTACAGCTGAAACTGCATCACCATATAAAATTGGGCTTGGTTTCTTGGTTTTTACAATATTTTTGAGACATATACTGCCTGGGAAATGGGAGCTAAGAACATACTGAAACTGCCAACCCATGCTGGCCTGGGCATATATAAGGAATCCATGACCACTGGATTACAGGTTTGATGAGACTGCTCTGGTGGCCTAGTGGTTAAAACATCTGCCTCGGATGTGGGAGGTCACGGTTCAAACCCCGACCAAGTCATACCAAAGGCTTATAAAAATGGTACTAACAGCTGCCTTGCTAGGCGTTCAGCATTAAGAGGTTAGTATTAGGACTGGTTGGCCAGGTGTTAAGATAATGTGACTGGGTGGGACATCGTGCCACATGTCTGTGGCATGATGCCCCAGTGCTAGACATCACTATAAACTGCCACACTGCAGACATCGTAGTTATATGACTAAACATTTTTTAAAGCTATGTTAAAAATCCAAATCACACACACACAGAGGTCTGATGCTCTACCATCTAAGCTACTGTGTCTTTCCAGTAAAATTTGGACTAGTTCATTATTGTTATTGGAAAAACATTTTGGTGACATAAAATGTGCTTTGCAACTTTCTTTTAGCTGTAAATTATCATTTGAGACTCACTAATTGGCAAGACAGCTAACATTATCCATTATATGATACCATATTTTCATACAGATGACATAGCAGTGTCGCAGCCAATCTATTTATTTTGTTGCTTACTTCCCCTGCTTTTGATCTTTCAGGTTTGATATTTGAATCAGAGCTTACAGTGAATGAAGACACCAAATTCTGGCAGGGAAGTCTCGACCAATATATGAAACAGGTGGGTTGATAACTTTGTTCTTGAATAATCAAATTTCAGGCCTAACTTGGTCCTTGAATACTCAAATACCAGGTTTAACTTAGTCATTGAATATTCCAATACCAGGCTTAACTTAGTCATTGAACACTGAAATACCAGGCTTAACTTAGTCTTCAAATTTGAGGCGTAACTTTTTAATACTCAAAGAACAAGCTCAACTTAGTCCTGGGATAGTCAGATACCAGGCTTAACTTACTCCTTAAATGCAAAGCCAAACCATAGTAGATGACATTACTGGTATAATTGTTGTCTTCGTGAACCAGACCTTTTGAATGCTTAGGTCTCTATCATATGATGGTTTGGTAAAAACACTGATGAGGCTTTCCCAAAAATTGGTATGGTGATTTCATTATTTGATAAAATGAAATGAGATCTTGTATCATTGTGATAATACAATGATGACCTGTTTATTTTACATATGGACATTCCCATTGGCTGATTGAGACACACTTCCTGCAATTGACATCAGTTTTTAAAGTAGTTTGCCAGGTCTTTTAATGAAATATTGTCAAATTTTTAAATTGATATGAAAAACAATTATTTTGAAAATTCATTATACTTGTTGAATCAAAAGAATACTTTCATCAGCAAATAATGTTTTATTAATTTTTTTAAGCTTGGACTGACAAAATCTGATGAGGTATTAGATCTTTGTATTATTTTCAAGTTTTGACAGAATTTGTTTCAGCTTTTTGTCTTTTTCTCTGCTATTTAAGTTATTATTTTGGTATCATTTCAATAATTCTGTCATATGAACCATTTTGTTTTGCAGATATATTTGCTTTTGGTAAGCTTTGTGCTGGATGTCATTGAATATTAGATATTCCTTTCAAAGAGAAAATCCATTTAAGTTTCCTTGCAACTTTGTTTGGATGTCACTGATGACCTTGTATCAGATTATATGTATTTTTCAAGTAGAATAACTATGTGACATGAAGAAATATCACATATCACATAATGTTGTGCCAGCCAATGTAAAAACATAAAGGAATCATGTATCACATGTCACATGATGTTGTGCCATCCAATGAAAAAACATCTCACATAGGAATCATGTAATAATTGAAATATTTTGATGATAATTTCTTACTTGTGGCCACTATTGGTTAACTTTACACATATGCTTATCAGTCACGATAAAGAAATCTTTGGTGTATGGTCATAAGTGAGCTCCCATTCCACTTTAAAATATTCCATATTTCACAGTAGAAATTGACCAGTTTTTAAAACAGTTTAGAACTTTTTCTTGCGTAACTGTGGTAAAATGTCTTGCAATGCCAGTTGTTTACATCTGTGCAAAGTTTTGGTAAAATTAAGATTGAATGATTGGTTGGTTTGATAGGCACTTTTAATGGGTTATTGACTGTATTATGCAGAGGAAATAGGAGCTCTGCTAAGTGCCTTTTCTAAGGACACATTGAGGTGGCTGACCACAGAAAAGATGCTAATGGATGCGTAGGAGTTAGAAGACTTTGACTGCCAATCATAAGTGGAAGCCATTGGCAATTTGACAGTTTTAAATTGTAGTTGTACTCCTTGGTTTTTGTTTTTGTTATATTGGTCATACACCAAAAGAGCTTATTGGATGACCTGTTGTCCATTATCCATATATGTTTGTACAAGTTTGTCGTTCGTAATTCACCATGGAACTTCATACACTCATTCATCTGAAAGTCTGATTTGTCCTAAATGAAAATGGTACTACTCAGACATTCAGTATTGCCACCACAGCAGCCATCTTGAAAATCTTGTTATTAGTACTTTTCCTGAATGGATGGTCATATCAACATGGAGTTTTCACTGAAATACCCCTTATAGTATCTTGTTGGCCCAATATAAAAATGGTGCTAATCTGACATTCATTATGGCTGCCATGGCAGCCATCTTGAAAATCTTGCTATTGCTACTCTTAATGAATGGATGGTTATATCAATATGGGAGTTTTCACTAAAAGATTTTTTACATCTAGTTGGTCTTGAAAATGGTGCTAGATTCTTTTGTAGCCGTCTTGGAAATATTGTCACTACTACTTTTAAACAGAAGGATGTATTGACATGGGGTATTCACCAGAAGATTTATTATGGTGTCCAGTTGGTCCTGAATAAATATGATAATCATCTGATGTTCAATATGACCACCATTGTGGCCATCTTGAAAAACTTATTATTACTAAAAGACTTATGATCTCTGTTTGGCCCCACAGACATCAGTATGGCTGCCATAATGAACATTTAAAAAAATCTTTTCACTGATACTTCAGGTCTAGTTGGTCATAAATGAAAATGATGCAAGTCATTTATCCAGTATGGCTACCACAGTGTCCATCTTAAAAATCTTGTTATTGCAACGTATGAATGGATACCATATCTACATGGGGTTTTCACTAAAAGACTTTTTATGATGTTTAGTTCATTCTAAATGAACACCGTTTTGATCTGATGTCCAGTATGAAATTGGTACTATATCTGAAAGGTAAGTCATACCAGCATGGGGTTTTTACTGGGAGACTTCTTATGGTGGTTCATGTTATATGTATTTGAAACACTTTCATTCTCCTAAACAATACAAATAAATGCATAGAGATATCATTTATTACTGTGAAAGTCTGGCATTTTTTAAAACTTGAAATTCACTTATGGTCATGTACTGTATTTAGTCACTGTCAAGTATGTGATTGAAGATTCTTTAATTAGACATTTAAGGTTAAAACATTTTGTATAAAATGTGTGTAAGTCCCACTTTATGAATCTTTAATTAAACCTTTTTTCCCTGCATAGCTTTGATGTTATTATAGTCTGAAGATTTATAGCTGAAAGTTTTTTCAACTTACTTGTAATGGACCGTTTTCAAAATAATAAAGTATTGTTGGACATGCTGTAAATGTAACAATATCAACCCAGATAGTTGATGGTATTGTTGACGGAGCAAAGTCACTTCTGAATGTTGTTTGGGGTACATTTTCTTGCATTTCTTAGATGTTTTGATAATAGTCCATTATTGTGTCAGTCTTGGCTTTCTTCTGTGGATGTAAAGCTAAATTGTTGTGTGTTTATGCTGTTTGGCATAGCTGTTAGGTCTGGTCCCTGCATGCAGTATTTGTGATATCTTGCATCAGTTTTCATGTTGTCAATTAGCTTTCATGTATATTACTATCTACATTACCAACTGAGGGTACCTACTTTTGCAACACTTTTTGTTGCATTGACTTAACCTGATATTTGTCATTTTGATTTGGATACTTCAGAAGATAATTAGAAGGATGTTACATGATATGAGTCGGAAGTAAGTTTCTAAAAATATACATGCACTTTTTAAATTATTTTATCCCATTAAAAGTAATGCGGACTCAGTTTCTTTGGACCAGAGTCTTGACTCTGCTCCTTAATTAAAGATCCTTCAGGATCAAACTTCTTCCTTTTCTGACAAGAGACAATAGGAATGTATGACAGGTACAGTGTGTGATGTGTGACAGGTAAAGTGTGTGATGTATGTCAGGTAAAACTTGGGATGTGTGACAGGTAAATTGTGTAATGTGTGACAGGTAAATCATGTAATGTGTCACAAGAGAAGCATGTAATGTGTGACAGATAGATCAGTTATGTGTGACAGGTAAAGTTAGTAATGTATGTCAGGCTAAACTTGTGATGTGTGACAGGTAAAGCATTAAAGACTTTAGCACACTACTCTCCATACTGATATTGTTGTAAACTTCCATCTTTTTTTATTCCTCTCTAATAAATATTAATAAATACTGCAGTTGGATGAAAGTGAAGAACTTAAAATATGTCTGGTGTGTAATTGGCCCGTCACAGAAAATTATTTTGCTAGGGCAAGGTTTTCTCTTTTCTATCATGATAACAGAATTGAAATTCAGTTTATATAAACAGTAAGGGTACATTTCCTCAGAATTTTTTTAGATGGTTTGAATTATTTTATATATTATGATTTTGATCTTCATCACCATGTCCAGTAGAGTGTGTCATAATAATCTCCAATGTGTATATCAAATTTATTTGCAGTATTGTCTCTCTTTCTCTCTCCCTCCCTGATTCCTTCTTTTTGACCTAAAAGAAGAGAAATGATGCATTCATATTAATGAATACAATATTTTTTCATTAGCTTTATCAGCTAACAGCTCCAGTGACTGGAATAGAGTTTGATCGGATGCCTTCAGACTCTTTGACTGAGTATCAGTATTTCATACTTGCCACTACACCCAGGTGGGTATCCAGCTAGGGTACTATTCAGTAGTTTGTAGTTGTGTCCCCTATACTAACAGTTTTATATATATATATATATATATATATATATATATATATATATATATATATATATATATATATATTGTTACATGTCTAGGCTTGTACAAAGTAACAAAGAGAAAAAAATGAAACCAACAATCTTTATAAATTTTAACAGAACAATTTATTTCCCTAGAAAACAAAGGTAAAAATATGAAAAAGGACTTACAGTTTGTGAATCTAATCCAAAAATTAATCCTAGAATTTAAAAATATAAGTCCTATCACTAAAAAGTTCTAAATGAATCAGAGTTCGAATCCCGATGAAGTTCCAAGACGGAAGGCGATGACGTCTTCTATATCCTGTTTAGTGTTGTCGTGTCAACAGTTCCTTGTTGAATCACGAAGAAAATATTCCAGCTTTAGAATTCAGAATAATTTCCACTAAATGTCTTTGTTCAAGAATTTTGATGAACACAAGTATTTTCCAAAAAATAGAAGAATTTTAAATCAGATTGGCATCAACATTAAAAAACACCTTGAGCTCTGAAGGTGTAAACTACGACTGACTATTTCACTATAAAATATCTGTTTTAACCCTTAAACGCAGTTTAGACCCCGTGATGGGTCACATGATCACTTAATCCGAACAACGCAGTAAAATGATATGTCAGTTAGCATGTAGGCTGTTTACAGGTTTGATTGTACTGAATGAATCTTGTTATAAGATTCAATAATAAATAAAAGAAAGGTTGTTTACAACAGAGCTGATGCAAGCCAAGAATGACCTTGATTACGACCAATGATTTTCACTCTGTGTTTACGAATTTTGAACAAGGTCAGGAACTAGGTCAGCTAAAAATACAATGTAGCAACACTACTACATTTTAAATCAGGCTAAAAAGAAAACTGAATTTTCCGAAAATAAGTGTCAACTCCAGTGAATAAAGTTATAAAAATAAAATAAAAAAGAATTTAAAACTAACACAGAAGTAATTAAATTACATATACGTAACAATATATATAAAGAATACAAATCACATGGCGAATAACAGTCCTTTGAAGTACACTTGATCCTGCAAGAGATCACATGTGTGAGGGATTGAGTAAGATAAATGCAATAAACTGACAACGAACAGTGGAAAACTAGTATCTAACTAGCCTGAGCACTTCAACTCTTGATGAGTCGTTTTCAAAGGCAAATACAAAACATAGACAAGACAAACAAATAAAACATAAAAACCATTGTGTTTGCAAAACTTTACGTGACTGTTGCTTCAGGAATTAAACCTTTAAATTTATTATGTTTTGACTAGTTTATTTCAGCTAGAAAATATTTTATATTGACCTAGAAATCGATGAGCCATAATGACATCTATTATTTTATGTGAATTTATGTAAGCACAAATTGTATCAAGGATATTTTATTGTTATAGTTGTAATTATATTAAATTGGGTGACTAATAAACAAATTTAGAGAATTATTTAAAAGAAAATGTGTCGGCTGCAAAAAGATAATTTTATTTGTGCATGGCTATCTTTTTCTAGTCTTGGTTTAAACCACTTGGCTTCAGTGTTCTAAGGCTGCATATCCAGTAAGGATCAACCTTCATAGATCTGATTGGATGACAAAGAAGCTGTACAGAATCTCAGTCACAGAACACTTCTCCTCCCGTGACCACACTTTCAGTGATATAACACTTATTGCAATTGCTCAAAACCCCAACTGGAGTTCCGAAACCAGGAAAGAAAAGGAATCTTACTGGATACGCCACCTTTGTTTGTCTTGTCTGTTTTGTATTTACCTTTGAAAAAGACTCATTAAGAGTTAAAAGTGCTCAGGCTAGTTAGATACTAGTTTTGCACTGTTCGTTGTCAGTTAATTGCATTTATATATATATATATATATATATATATATATATATATATATATATATATATATTGTCAAAATCAGCATCAGATTTGTCAGCAGTGTTTATCTTTGGTGTTAAAGTTGTTCAAGCCCTAGACTGTGGTTTATTGTAAGTCCTTTTGCAGATGGAAAAAGCATTTTTGTGGAATACGAAATACAAATTTGTTTCAGTTACTTAATAAATATCATTTAGCAACATCAGTATTTTCCTGAAGGATTTGCAGGATTGTCACTTTAATTCATCATCAGTTATTGCATAGATAAATGCATATTTTCAAATATTAAGAAATGAACAGATATCGCTAATGAAGGAACTGGTATTTTTCAATTATGCCGTTCAAAGTTTTGTCCAAAATGACACCATCACTGAAGTCCTTGTATGTGTTCTCTCTTATTTTTCTGTCTCTTTAGTTTAACATTTACTATTTCAATAAAATTAATGGCAGAAGTTTGATTTGTAAAATTTTATAAAGATGGATTCCAGCTATTTAAATATTCTTCAGTATATAATGATAAATGAGAATCTTTTTCAGTCGACTTTACCAATTCATTGGGGGTGTGTCTAAGACTGCAGAGCCTCCAATGTTTGGACAGATGTTCCAGCAGAACAGTGAGAGTGATCAAAGTATTTACTCATTTTAGATTTATCTTTCTTTTTCAAATACATTACCTGATCATAAAATGTTAGAGACATTGACAACACCCTTTGTCTTAGTAACAACTGTGTTAATAGGTCTGCTTGCTGGGGCAGAAGTCAGACTAGAGTGGTCTACCTTGGATAGAGGGATTAGTGCAAAATCCCATCAATCACCAATTATTACTTCCATTCATTCAACATGTTCTTTACAAGGTGTCTCAGATGTGCCTTTTCATCATTCAAGTAATTCCTTGTAGTTTTCTCACCTTGAAGAAGTATACTCCATATATGTTTTGGTCTAAATCTTGCTTTCATTGTTGAATATTTAACACTTAAATATTTTAACTTCGTCATATGATATGTTTATCAGCACTGTCTATATTGTCTAAACATTGGTTGATAGTACTTACAACTCAGTACTAGATCCTTCTGTATGATATATCAGCAGATGTCAAGTAAAAGATTATTTATTCCATGTAATGAAATCATTTTTGCCGTATTCTCAGGCGTTTGTCTTAATTCATAGCTTCCACTTTGCAGTAATTTCAGCATGATGCTTGTTTGATTTCACCTGCATTTAGGACTCCGCAACCCTTGGGACTTGCCAGTCATGTCAGATGACATCCAAATCATGTTCAGGACCCCTCACCCATTGTTTAGGGCTTCCTTCACTACAGATGTCTAAAGAGACAAAACAGACATTATGGAACAAGAAGTGAGCTCTCTTCTTATAAAGAAAGGCAAAAGACATTGTTCATAATGGAAAATCATCAAGATTTTGCTCCAGACTTTTGTTGGTTCCCAAGGCCAATTGTAAGTTTCATTCAGTTAAAGATCTTATAGGCGTGAGAATCTTCAGAAAATTCCCAGTTTCAGGGATATTTTGCTTCCCATTGTTGAATGTCAGCAGTTTCCAGTTGGTCCTAAATGACCAAAATTGATGGACTTTCTGAAGGGATATCCATAGTATCAGGAGGACTCACTGAACTCTTAGGAATTTTTGAAATTTTTAATTCTCACATCTGATCTAAGGTTTATATATTCAGGAGCATTGCTTCAGAGTGGGGATTCAATGCTGTTCAGGAGAGAGATTTTGCTGTCAGAATAGAAATTCCAGATGGATATCATCATATTCCCTATGACAGTTCTTAATGGAAATTCAAGAGGTTTTCATGCATGGCTGCCATGTACTAAAAATTGTCTGAATCTCAGTCCATGGATCTTCATGAAAATCATGGATGGAGTCATATCTCACTTCAGAACCTTCTGTGTCTATGGACAACATTCCACAAAAACAATAGGTGTGCAGTCTTAAGTGTCAAGACATAAATTCCATTGTTTTAAGGGTTTTTTCCTGGTCAACAAGGACAAACTTGATCTCTTTCTATCTGTTCATTTCATTCACTTGGGCACGGAGTTCAAAAGTCTCTTGAACAGAGCCTGTCCTCCTGAGAAACACTGTTTGAAAATCGTCTTGCTCGTGTCCATCATTGCTCAGACAATCTGATTTCAGGCTGGTAATTTATTTGCCTCTTGTGTCTTCTCAATGTGGCAGTGGACCTCCTTATCCTAGGCATTTTGTTTATTGAGACTTCTGCAGATGTTCCTCCTTTCCCAGAGGCAGCAAAAATTATACTCACCAGATGAAATTTATTGATGTTTTGGAATGCATGGGGTCATTTGTCTTAATGGCAGGTATCCTACTGCAAGATCAACTGCATGAAATCACAGTCTGCACAGATGCCAGCTTGACAGGATGGGGTTCCCACCTCTTATCCAAGACATAAGTTGGGTTTAGCCTTGTAGTAACAATTATTACGCATCATATTCCTGTAGATAAAGGTCTTCTTGAATGCCTTTCTATCATGATAGGAAATCCAGTCTGGAGATGTCATTCCCATTCTGTCAAATAATCTGACTGTTGTCAGTTAGATCAGAAGGCAAGGGAGAACCTCTTGCACACTTATTCATACGGTTGGAGTGCTCGAGCCCCTGACCTTCAACCTGCCAGTGTCAGATCTGAAATCCTTGATAGTCTATGCCTTTTTCTCTGAAATGGATCAGCTTCAGTGCATACATCTTTACCCAACCATACAGATTTCTAAAGTCTTGCAGAGAGTGAGGAAATCAGTGACAAATAATCCTGACTGCCCCTACCCCCATCTCAGATGGGAAAAATTATGGATCCACAACATCTTGAATCAATTGGTGGAGAATCTTACAAAGATCAGACCTTCTGTGAGCCTGTTAAAACAGTCATGAGTGAATATTTTCCATCCAGTCCCAGAAATGATGAACCTCTATGTCGGATTCATATCAAAGAAGGTATCAAGAAGGACAAGCTCTTCCTACAAATGTTGGAAGATTTACTTGAGTAAGAAAGCCCACGACTTTGAAAGCTTAAGATGGGATATGGAGAGTTTTCTTCCACTGATATGAGGAGAATTAGTCCCATAAAAGCCTCAATACCACAGATAGCTACCGTATTTACTGCATGTTTTCGGACACTGTTTGTTTTAGGACACCGTTTTTTTTTTAAAAATATAATATTTAAATGCCTTGTAATTTTCGGACGTTGCTGTGCTATAATTTTTTTGTACAACTTACGTTTTCGGACACAATCTAAGATGATCAGCTGCGTTGTTTTAAAGTAAAATTCACAGCGTGTTTGCCGTTAATTTAACTGATACTACTGGTAAGTTTGCTTCATTTGGTTGCCAGTTATTTAATGTGATCATTCACTTCCATGAACTAATAAAATTTAAAATTCTTAATCGTTTGTATGTATGTATGTATGCAGATAGACAGACAGATTGATGGATAAATAGACATTTTTATATTAAGCCATATACAATAAATAACAATATCAAAGAATGAAAAGAAATATGATTTAATGCTGTAATATATTTAAATATGTTATTCATTTTCAAGTAGCTTGTCCATAGCCTCTTTTAGGTCCTCGGGCAAAAAGCCCTTAAATTCTCTATCACTATCATCATCCATATCGTTTAATTGTTTGGCATGTCTGATCAACACGTTTTCAGTTCCACTCAGATTGACACTGATGCTGCACACCTTGAAAGATTTCATTATCATTGTGCGCTTTTCCTTCAGTGTGTCCATGGCATTTACAACCCAGTCCAATACAGTCTGTTTGCTGGCTGCTTTGATCCATCCGTTGCTGCTTTCATCAGATGATTTTAATGCATCTGTAGCATCCCTGATGCATTCTGTCCAGCTGCGGCGGAGGTAGCTCTTAACAGGTTTATTGATGCTCACATCAAGAGGTTGCAGTTTGGATGTACAGCCTCCAGGTATTATTGCTGGCACAACATTTCTGTGCCGCAACTGTTCACGTCATCTGTGATGTGAGCCCGGAATGAGTCCATAATTAATAGTGATCGCTCTCTTCTGGTGAATGGCAAATAAATTTCTTCAATCCATCGCAGCATTAGCGTTTCGTCCATCCATGCCTTCTCTTGCACTGCGATAATCCACCCTTTTGGTGTCTTCAGATCTAGATGATTCTTTCCCTTGAAAATAATCATTGGGGGTAATACGTCGCCAGAACTTGCAACGGCTAAAACGACTGTAATGTGTCTCTTCTCCGATCCAGTTGTACGAATCAGAACGCTTTTTGTTTTTACTTTGTCCACCGTTTTCCCTGTCACAAGATCAAAGTACATCGGTGTCTCGTCCATGTTAATAATAAACTTGTTGTCAAACTCATCCTCCTCACGTCTATCTATCCATCACAAACTTGTGGAATGAAGCAATCTTTTCTTCCAAATCCTTGGGTAAACGTTGGGCAAGAGAGGTCCTGCTTCTGAGCACAAACCCGTGTCTTTTCATGAAACCCTCTCCCCAGGTACGACTGGCACTGAATTTGCTTTCCAGAAATTCTGTTGAGACAAGCTCCTTAGCATAAATACATATTCCCTCAACACTGACTGGAATTTGTAAGTCACTCTGAGTGAGCACCTATTGAGCTATCTTATCATCTATAACTTGTCCAAATGAAATGGGTCGTCCCCACTTAGGCAAATGCCCGTTCAAGTTCAGATCTGCAGAAAAGTCAATTTTCATTCAGGTATTCACAGTGGATTTCGGAATCTTGAACATTTCGGCTGTAGGTCTAATTCCCAGAAGTTTTGCATTGTTAACGATATGCTGCTTTTGCTTTAATGTATAATGTTTACAGTGACCATGTACAGAACTGGCCGGAGCACTCTCAGGTTCAAGGTAATCAGACTCGTCATCTACAGCAGCTTTCTTTGTAGGTGGTTCTTTTTGTGATGCATCCTCAGAATCATTAATTCGAGGTTGCTTCTGTGGACGGCCTACTGGCCTCTTTGGAGACGATTTTGGCAAGGGAGAGTCCCTTCACGAACTAGGCAGTGCCTCCTCGCTTGTTGCATAACGTATGATGAACTTATCCATCAAAATTATTACAGTACTAGCAATATTATGTTTGACAATGACAGCTATCCAGTATATAAACTTAAATAACTTTTGATAGTGGTGGGTATCCTATTTATACTTTATATTTTGCTAGCTTGATTCGGCTAACAAAAATATGATTGGTTGTCAGTGTAGACATCATTACACACAAAACCACTTCAGGCAGGTGTGACAGTTATGGCTTTGATTAGAAACCATGACCCCTGCTTTATAACATTAAATAATACATCAGAATCGGTATGGAGTAGTAAATTCATTGGCATCATGCATCAAAACAAACCCCTTATCCCTGAGGCATTACCAGGTATGTACCACGGTTTAAACTTCAAGTAGGTGTGACATTTATAGCTTTGATTAGAAACCATGATCCCTGCTTTATAACATTAAACAATACATCAGTATGGATTAGTAAATTCATTGGCATCGTGCAACAAAACAAACCCCTTATCCCTGAGGCATTATGTACCACGGTTTAAACATAGTTAATGTTCTACAGGTAATAAACCTCTTTGTAGACGGTAAATATTGATTGTGGGTGCTACATGTTCGGTACATTGTGTGCTCTTTTAACGAAATCCAGATGGCTGCCTTTTATTTCCAAACACACCTGTCAAAGAAATCCCACAAGTTATATTATTAACAATTATCACCTAGACACCTTGAAATCTCTGACACGCATCAAAACAATCTTTGAGCATTTGATTGTTTCGAGTTGGCAAGCTCTGCTCATTTTGAAGCTACCCTCGGCTGAGTGGAAAGAAAAGAAAAAGAAAGGAACAGAGAACCACAACAAATAGATCACCTTTTTTTTAAAAAATACCAAAATATTAATCACGCCGACTCGTATATTGCAACTTGCTTGTTATTTTCACCCTTCCTAGGCATGCACACAACACTCACCCCATGTGGATCCTCTAAGATTAGCCATCATACATGTACCGGTATTTAAACTCTCAATACTAAAATGTTTGTCATAAATATCTTCAGAATTATAATTCCAAAATCTTTTTATTTAGTTTGTATTAATATCTTAATTACACAGAAATAAAGATTGCGTGTGCTTGTAAGGTAGATTTTAATGATCACTGATTAGCAGAGGGTTAAACTGTGGATTGCAAGATTACTAATATGGCAGTTCTTTTGGAAATTATGCACACAATCGTGGCTCTAATACATGTATGGCTGCGTTTTTTGATGGATGGACATGTATCGAATAGACAAAATAGGCAAGTAATGCCTGTTTTTCATTCATTATCCTTTCCGCTGTGTTAGACAAAATACTTGTTTTACTTCATGGCAGCACGTTGTCATGTGAGCTAATGGTAACTTTGTTACGGACGTGAGGGGGGGCACAAATTTATCTTCCTGTTTGTTTTCAGACACCTAATTAAAGATTTTAATATGTATTCGGACAACAAAAAAAGTAATTATTTTTTGCTGTCTGAAAACATGCAGTAAATACGATAACTTCCTCAATGGCTCTTTGAGCACAAGTGAGCTCCCAACACTGTAAAGGACTACTGTTCCACAGTCTTTTACCTGAGAGACCTTTCATGTCAGATGGTTCAGTTTGAAATGGTGGGACCTATGTAAGTAGTGCAGTGGGATACCACCACAGTCCATTAAGCAGATTTGTTACTAAGCAGTGCAGTTGGATACCACCATAGTACAGTAAGCAGCTTCGATACTAAGCAGTGCAATGGGATACCACCACAGTACAGTAAGCAGCTTTGTTACTAAGCAGTGCAGTGGGATACCACCACAGTACAGTAAGCAACTTTGTTGCTAAGCGGTGCAATGGGATACCACCACAGTCCGTTAAGCAGCTTTGTTACACAATACAGTAAGCAGCTTTGTTACTGAGCAATGCATATGGATATAACCACAGGCCATTAAGCAGCATCCTAGTGACACAGGTTACTATGCTAATCATAGGTTTGTGGGTGTGAAAGCATTTTTTCTAAACCATATATAGGCATAGTACCATGTTCTAACCCTTATCATATCTCAAAGTTCCTTTACATACGTTATGAGACTAGAGATGGGCCAACTTTGGGGTATGTAATTTCTTATGTCTTATACCTAATCTTATAATGTGTTCTGATCCGTTAATGTATTTTGAAGATATAAACCAATTTTTAAAGTAAACTATATTTCTTTGAAAATACTTGATTATAGTATTGGCACACCCTCTCTAACTTTTCCCTTGGACAGTGTGCACCAGTAATAACTGATAATAGTTCATCTATCCAAGAGGAGACAACTCTAGTCTGACTTCCACCAAGCGAGACAGCCATTTGTATTTCTGTTGCTAAAACAAGCCAAAAGTTATGGTTAATATCATTTTAGCTTTGGAAAGCGAGATTTGTAAGGTTGTGAATTTACTCATAACATTTTATGATTGGGAAAGTGTTTTTTAAGAAACATTTTATGATTGGGAAAGTGTTTTTTAAGAAACATTTTCTTAAAATTGGTTTCATCAGCGTTGCCTATATTTTTTCTTCCAAATGAAAACACGTTGTAATAAAAAAAACTCGTTTGTAAATTCTACAACTCCATTATGACCGGTGAAGAAAAATATTGTGGAAGAATTGGTATCAAGAGGTTCAGTGACATAGGAATTCCATGTCCTTGTGGAAAATTGTAATTGAAATATTTAATTTCCATGTGTCTTTTTTTTATTGTATTCTGTGTCTCTGCATATTCTGGTTGCAGATCTGGTGCACAAGCACGTTGTTAATGCATTTTAGTCATTACCTGCAAAATGAAATGTAAACCAGTCTGAAGACTTGTTCTGTTGGTATAAAGTGATATCTGCATAACTGAGTTATCAGATTAAGACTACACAACAAGCAGTTTTATGACCTTATTTCTCTAGTCTGGAAAGTTGAGGGCAAATGTGGGAAGATTTTTTTGAGGTATTGTAAGTAATAGAAGGGTCAGATGTGGTCCTTGATGGCTTTTTGAGTTACTGATAAAAAAATTGGCCATCCTTTGGCAGAAGTGAGATATAAAAGAAAGACTGACAAAAAATTTATTTTGGCAGAAACATTTGAGTAAGTATTTTTGATTTTTTTGTCTTGTTTAATTGCTATTGTGTTGTTCAAGATGATACAAGTTCAAGTTTAATGAATACTAATTGAGCTGTCCCATGCTCATGTTTACACTAGTGCAATGCAACACTGATTGAACTAATTAAGTGACACCTATGAACAAACATCAAAAGTTTACTTGAAACTGTATAATACAAGACAAGCTTCAGACGCTAATGAACATAAACACTGCTGCTCCAGTGAGTAACAAGGACATTAATAGAGTAATTGGACAAAAGTTGACAGCAGGACCTGGTGGAATACATTGCTCTATGTTAAATATTTTTTGAGATATAAATAAACACACGAGTCAATTTATTAAAGTTTTATTTAATTCTTTTCATATTTAAATTACAGCAATTGCAACATTGTGTAACAAATAATAGTAAAAAATGGAACTGAGTCAGGACTTGTAAATTTTTTAAAGTTACCAGCTTTGGGACCTAGTTTGGGAAAATAGTTTTTTTTTTAGCACTGCAGTTTGCGTGTTTTTCCCACCATTCTTCAAGATCCATATGTGGCAAAACATGGGATCAGCAGGAAATAATCATGTGCTCAATATATCCCATAATATTTATTTTTAAGAATGAATAAGTTTTTTCTAATGGCAAATTATTGTAATAGACATAATGAAAATATGAAACAGTTTGAGTTAACATATTGGAGTAACTTCCACTCCTGTTTTTATTTACATCTTGTACTGAAAGAAAAATTGGTACTCTTGGCAATTTTTGGTAAATCATGTATTTCCAGTCACATGATATGACCCTGACCATGCCATTTTGGTAAGTCACATGCCTCCAGTCACATGATATGACCCAGACTTAATGCCATTTGCATTTGCAATGCCAGCAAATTTTGCTTAGAGGTAGATCTAAAAAAATGGATAACTGACTTCACCAAGACTGTGAAGGTGACAAAAATGATTGCAGAGATGATGATGGGAGCTAACAAGCCAATAAAACCCCACAAAACCAAGATGATAGAAGTCAAAGAGAAAGGTAGTGAAAATTCTAATGTCACCCTTTTAAGAAATTGTTTGAAACTGAAACTTTGCAAAGACCAATGACTAATGTTGGAGGGGCATAAAATTTAATACTTAATTTTCCTGTGCTGTTAGAATATGGTCAGAGGCATCAAATAAGAGAATCTTAAAGAAGTTACTTTATTTAGTTTGCATGTGAATAGCTGGTAAAACTATGACTACATAAATGATATCTCAGTTTGTTCGCAATTGGTCTGCATTATCAAAGAAGGGGGCTCATGAATTTCAATTTTGAATGGGCTGATATGGCAGTAGCCTGGAATAATGTTGATGTGCTAACAGTCTTGATGTATCACATTGATATAATCCAAAATTTCCTTGAATGGATTCAGAATAATCCAAATATAGCAATTTAGTCCAAAAGGTATTAATGAGCACTTTGTAATTCCAGTAAATAATTTAAAGAAATAAATCTGCTTAAATTAAATATAAACACAACTGAAGTGAATGGTAGGAATAAATAATTAAGAAGTAAACAACCCTACTATAAAAAAAACCCTAAGTCATGGTGAAATAACCAGGATGAGGGACATTTTCCCATCAAATTCATAAACAAGATCACTTCTAGAAATTTCCAAGGTCAAAAAGCCGTGTAAACTTATTTCCTTACAAATGATAATTATCTTAATATATAATCCACAATCATAGACAGATATTAGCTACGTAATATGTTGTTTACAAAAAAAAAACTCACTCAGGTTGGCCCAAATTCCTACCCTCAATTACTAAAAAAAGATTAATCATAGAATATAAATTAGCACCATGTATCATCATTTACCTTACACTCCATTATTCAATAAAAACAGCTTAAGATATTCAAATGAGAGTTAACTATTCATTAATGTCTAAAGATTTGTTTATTGGTTGACATTTGTGTATTAAAAGCTAACAGGAAAAGGCATTTTATTTAGTCTGAAAAGCCCAAAATTTAATTTTGGCCAGCCTACTCTCTGTTTTTTCATATTTTTTTTTATCTTCACATCACTGGAGGTGAATTTAAATGTACACAAAAAAGATTGTTAAGTAAATGGTAGTATAAATACTTTTCACTTGTACTAAAGCAAAAGTCAGTTTTTTACCACAGTTTATACAGCAGTCTTCTAGTGGCTGTTCCATTTAACCCATTACCTCATAGAAGGTATGGCTCTTTAGCCCTTCGATATACATGTAGCAAAGTTACCCAGTGCAGTGCACTGTAAATAGAACACCTGTTACCTATTCGAATCCATACACATAGGCCTGCCTGTTAACTGTTAAACAGTTAAAAATATGTTACGTTTAACAGCAATTTTAACCATTTTACAAATTTGGTGCACATATATTATGTATGGAAAGGTTTAAGAGTAAAATCTGATTGTTATAGCTGTATAATTATTTTTCATGGAAGAATTTTTTATGTGCTTTAAAATCTTGAGAGAACTCGTTCACCTTCAAGTCAGTGAAGCCGCGTGACCAACCGTAGCTGCAATTTCACATACTCAAAATTTACAAGTTCTTTGTCTGTGTCTACATCACTAAATCATCTGAATTTGATAATTTATAAAAACTAATTGCTGCCTACATCAATATCAGAGCCTTTACCTAAGTTATTGAAGCTTTCATAGTTGTGATTCTAATCATGAAAACTCGAGTAAGTACTGAACAAAATCCATGACTTCCATTTTGGAGCGTAGAGAATACGACCCAGTTGCTTTAAATAGCAGATTTCGACCAGAGCATGAACAGCGACCACGTGATCTGATGTAATGGTCATTCGCACCAATGAATGTAGTATCTAATAAGGGGTTTTCCCCAAAGGTGACGCTACGAAAACCTGCTCAAAATGGCTGATGTTTACAGCAGGCATCGAAAGGCACTTCCATGAGAATGGTGGAGAGGCGTCAAAAGGTGCTTACATGTGAATTGGGTAGAGGCATCCAAAGGTGCTTTCATGCGAATGGAGTAGAGGCGTCCAAAGGAGCTTGCATGAGGTAAAAGGTTAAATATACATGGTACCCAGGGAAAGCATTTATAACAAAATGTATACCATTATATTCGGATTGTCCAATGAAAATGATGCAAAATTATAAATTGCATCTATGGGTGACTGCTCCATTTGAAAGTACCTTCCCTGGGTCCCAAGTATGATTGATTGGAACAGTCCAGAAGTACAGGGTTCAGGTTGGTCAGTAGGTGTTACTTTGAGTTCAAAGTTGATAAAAATATTGTGCCACTACTTTGCTACTCCCAGTTCCATTGTATCAAACAATCATGTAGAAAACTTACTATGTGTTCATGGAGCATGGAAGCCCCATCACAGCTCCTGTTTTCAAACATTTACCATGATGGGATTGATAGACCGATAGATGAATAGACATGGGTTACACTTCCTGCCCCTAGCCATGTCATGATGAGATATAAAAATGCTCCATTAGTCTTTGTGTGTCTGTAACTAGCATGGGCTCGTGCATGGGTCATTGGTCACTTATTACATGCACAGTATATTTTAAAAATGCTCCAGTTTCCTATTGCCAGACTGCTCCATTAGATATATTTTAAAATTATTTTGTGGAGGCTGTTAGAATTTCTTTCCAGTAGTCAGTACTAGGTAGAGAGATTAATGATTTCTTACATCTCCCTTTTACAGTGCCATTTTTAGAACTGCCAGGAGATATTGGGAATAGTATTTTACAGCTATACTTCCCCAGGTTTAGAGGACCAGTCAAATCTTTTGCATGGATGACCGGTAGGTCTGACAAGAGAAAAAATTAACTGTTTCATGACATTTTGAATGCGTATTTTCAGGTCAATATATAACTTACATTTATTACATGAATTTATGGGAGAGATGGTTTTTTATTGGATGGTACAAGGTCGTGTGATATGTGATATTTTTTCATGTCAAATGGTCATTCTTTACATCACATGGTCATGTGATGTGATAACATTTAGTTCTTAGTATTATGCATTTGAAATGGCATTTGAACAGTTCTAAAGCAAACAAAATTGTAATTTTTTAACCACATTATGTACAGCAATTATAGACCATGGCACCAATTTATCTTCTTATGGTTAAAATGATTTGTAAGTTGAATAGTAGTCAGTCCAGTGTCCAACAGTTAATTACAGTAAAACGGAAGAGGCTGGTATGAATAAATTATTAGACTGATGGACATTTATATGGCTTCCATCATTCATTTCAATGTCATTTCAATTTATAGCTTATGTTAAAATGAAGTATGTTAATTGTATGTGAGCATATTTGTGTCAGTGTCTTCAGTGTCACAATATAGATGCCAGTTAAGGACATTGAATTTACTTAATCCATTTCCTTTGCAGTGCATGCTTCCTGTCAGCTGACGTCAAGCAATAAATTTTCATGAGAGCCAACTTTGAAAATCAATCACATAAGCATGTCATTAAACATAATTTCTCCATAGAATACATTCCCAATCACAATAACATTAGGAAATAAACTCTGCCTCTCAAATCCAGCAATCCTGTAAAGATGACCTTGCATATACTGCCTGTACTATTTACATGTTTGAAATTTTTGGCAATGTCATGCTGCCTTCATCAGTGCCTAATGTTGATCACATGACCTATAATGGTCATGTGATTCAAGGAGACTGGTGGTGTAGATGGGTCACTGATGAAGGCAGTGTGATATTGCTGAAAATTTCAAACTCTGAAGATATTTATGCGCTGAGTATGGGAAATTACTAATGATCATGAATTATCCAGAGCAAGGAAGCAACCTTTCAAGTGTTTTGGTTATATCTGAACAGTTTCAGGATATTTTCTGATATTTTTATTCTTATTTCAGCTGAACAATATCAGTGAAATTTGCCAGGTACAATTAAATTTAAAGCCTATGAGGATACACATGATAATGTCTGTCTTACACAAAGCATTATGCCTATGAGGATATACATGATAATGTCTGTCTTACACAAAGCATTATGCCTATGAGGATATACATGATAATGTCTGTCTTACACAAAGCATTATGCCTATGAGGATATATATGATAATGTCTGTCTTACACAAAGCATTATGCCTATGAGGATATACATGATAATGTCTGTCTTACACAAAGCATTATGCCTATGAGGATATACATGATAATGTCTGTCTTACACAAAGCATTATGCCTATGAGGATATACATGATAATGTCTGTCTTACACAAAGCATTATGCCTATGAGGATATACATGATAATGTCTGTCTTACACAAAGCATTATGCCTATGAGGATATACATGATAATGTCTGTCTTACACAAAGCATTATTCAGATTCTATATGCAGTGTATATACAATATGCTCAAAAGTGTCTTGGAATTAACAGCAGAGTGATGTCCCTTATTTCACCAGCCCATTTTGGCATAGGTCTCCTAACTTGCCTTTGGGCCTGTAAATCCTGCAACTTACCAAATGCTGCTGGAGCTTTAGATACATAGACTGGTGCAAGAAGTGATGAAGCAGTTGCTGGCCACTTGCAATTTCTGTCCTTATGTCTGCTGCAGATATTCAGTATTGGCTAGGATTTAATGAGAGAGTTTTCTCTGTCTTTTTGGCAGCCCAGTAGGCACAAATCCACCTGCATGCCTAAGCATGCTTTTGGGTTTGGGTATATGGGACATTTTTCAGGCACTGATTATTCATACTTCCACCCTTCTATGCCATACCCTTCCAGCTACAGCTGTCAACCAGCCAGTCCACCCAGCCAGAACTTTTGACCAGTATCCAGAGATCCTATCAGATTTGTGTGCTTGGGGGCTTCCAATGAGGTGGAATCATAAACTGCCCAGAAGTATGGGATTTAGATGCACTATCAGTCACTTTTATGGGTTTTTGGGGTACCTCTGCCCACCCATGGTGAAAGTAAATAGGATATAGTCATTTATCTTTCAAATAGATACCTTTGTTCAAGTCATTATTTCAGTTCTAACCTAAAAAATTAATTAAATTCATGTTTACATTAATTTCATTCTGTTGACCTACTACAACATCATGCAAGCATCTGGCTGTACATGATGATGTTGGAATGTTACAATATACAGGTGGCACTCTACAGTTTCGCATTTTGCATAGGGTTAGAATTTTAAAGAAAAAGAATTCCCCCAGGTTTCCTCACTAGTTATACTGGCTATTTAAAAAAGACCTTGTATATCTTAGGTATTATTCAAAGAACCTTTAATTCCCTATATTTTGGTGTATGATTGATGGGTGTAACATGGGTTATAGAGTATACAGCTTGGCCTTACTCCAGATGTGCACCTTTCAAAAAAGTGCTAGCTTCACTTGGTCATTTTCACTTCCTGAACTTCAGAGGTAAAAGGAGCCGATAACTTTTTTTTACATTTAATATATTTGGTAATTCATTCAGAAGCTGGTATTGTATAGTCTGGCAAAGTTCATTTTCCCTGTTTTAATAGCTGCTAAAGATAGTGTACTTTAGGGTTAGAATTTTAAAGAAAAAGAATTCCCCCGGGTTTCCTCACTAGTTAAACTGGCTATTTAAAAAAGACCTTGTATATCTTAGGTATTGTTCAAAGAACCTTTAATTCCCTTTATTTTGGTGTATGATTGATGGGTGTAATATGGGTTGATGGGTGTAATATGGCCTTACTCCAGATGTGCACCTTTCAAAAAAGTGCTAGCTCCACTTGGTCATTTTCGCTTCCTAAACTTCAGAGGTAAATTGTGAAAAAAAGAGCCGATAACTTTTTTTTGCATTTTATATATTTGGTAATTCATTCATTGCACTTTCAGAAGCTGGTATTGTATAGTCTGGCAAAATTCATTTTCCCTGTTTTAATAGCTGCTAAGGATAGTGTACTTTAGACAAATTCAGGCTGATTTTTGGAGCACAAGGGAGTAGTCATTTTAGTTAGCAGTGTGCTAAGGTCATTTATAATTTCCAAAAGTACAATATCCAAAGAAATGTCAGTCACATAACATCAAAGTAGCATAAAGATATGCCAACATTCTCTCCACTGTGCATGTTTTAAATGCAAACAATTTCACCTTACATACATCACTCTCTCAGAAGTACATAATAACTGGTGAGCGCCCCCACAGAGACATCATGCAAGCATCTGGCTGTACATGATGATGTTGGAATGTTACATTATACAGAGACATCATGCAGGCATCTGGCTGTACATGGTGATGTTGGAATATTACATTATACAGCGCATTACCATTGGTGACATGTTTGGGCCTCCGAAAGAGGTATCATTTGTGCAAGATAAATATCTCTCCATGTTCTATAGGTAGATAACATGGCTTGATGTTAGAATATGTCATATTTGTCTGTTTCTGGTCCCTTGATTAAAAATCAGTGAAAAGTACATGAGACTTTGAGAACCTTGAGCAATTTATGATGTGCCATAAATTGGTGGCACATGTTTTCTGTTGTGCAGAGCCGATGTGATTTGAATAATTGTGTCATACAGAAAAAAAATTCAGTCACCTATGATATAAACTTTTCTTTGCTCATTGTATAAAAAGGAGTCTATGATCTCAGCATGTGTATACTTGTTCATACTCAGTCAGCTATTATCTTGTGGGCAATTAATGACAGGGTACTTTTGCCATAACTAATGACAATGGGCAATTAATAACAGGGTACTTTTGCCCAGAATTGATGACAATGGGCAACTAATGACAGGGTACTTCAGCCCATAATGACAATGGGCAATTAATGATGGAGTTTTTTTATTTGTAATTAATGACATTGAGCATTAATGATAGGGTACTTAGCCCATACTTGTAAGTGTAAGGACACTTATTTCGGGTTAGGTATTCACCTAAGAAAATGCACAAGAAACTATAAATTTTAAGTGAATTTGGATTGAATAGACCCATAGCTATTTTAAAAAAATTTAAAATGTTAAAGTTAACTCTTTACCTTTTGCAAGTACTATGTGCTCTCTCAATGAAGTCTTTTAAGCAACCTGCCTTCTAGTGGCTAAACTCCAAAGCATCATAATGGCTACCTGAGTGAGAGCTGTTTGTGTTAGTGCACATGATGTCTACATTTTCTATATTAGTTTTGTTCCATGCAAGCTATATAATTTAATGAGACATACATTTTTAAACACTCACGAAAGTTTATTCTGGAATTTGCATTATACTAAGAATGACATGTACTCCAAGAAATGCCTTAATTTCTGCAACTGAAGTAAGTGACCACTTGGGATAAGACTTCTGACTACATTGTTTTTTAGTATATTTATTTGTTTCAGCTATCAATGACTGTAATATTTCTTCAGGGAAAAAAATGTAAAAAGAAATCTATCTACCTTGCATTTTCATCAAGATGAAATGTTGGCCCTGAATCTGTTGTGAAGTCGTCCACATGTACTGACCCCATGTTTTTGACCATATGAGATCATCACATGTTTCATTCTTAGATTCAGATAAATCTGAAATGTCAGGTGTTGAAATGGGACTTATACTAATGTCTGATGCTTCATCTTGAATCTGATCATTAAAGTAGATGCTATTTGCAATGTCATTAATTTCTAATCTGTCACAACTTAGCCGGAATAATCTGAATACGTGATTATTGCCATTTTATTTCACTTTCACAAATGACCTTGTTACTAATAGAACTCTTTCATCATTTTATGTAAGGACTACCTTCATTGGATATATACCGTTAAAAAGACTGGATGTTTGCAATTTCATCTAATGCAAAGCTCTGATATGAAACATTTATATGTGTCTCGGGGGTTTCCCAACCCTTGGCTGGAAACATATGTACAAGTCAAAAGTTACAGAGAGAATATTGTTAGCAACTTATATGTGCCTCTCTTGGGATACAAGGTTATTTTTAGTGTCACATATATGTGTTAGCAGAGGGTAAAGAATTAAATACTCCAAAATTTTGCAAGTGATTATCCTTGTTTATTTCCAACTACCTCAATATCTCCAACAGTTTGTATGCAGTTAAAAGTACACCTGGTGTGCATATTTTTCAGGAGTCTATTCATCAAGACCAAATGTATTTCTAAGACCAGTCTTCCTTTGTTTTAGGCCCTGGAGTGTATTTCTAAGACCAGTCTTCCTTTGTTTTAGGCCCTGGAGTGTATTACGGGAACATCGACCTTTCAGGGAAACAAGGGCCGTACTCAGTGACATGTGACACTCAACTGATGAGATACCCCAAAGAAGCCGATCAGTATTCTGTCATTCACCCACGGTCAATGGTACTTACAGAATTCCATGTTCTCCTGCTGTTTCATGATAGGTCAGTGTTTAGAATGATATATTTTCTATTAGTTTTCTTACTATATTGTGCTGTGTGGTCGGCCAAAAGACACCTTTGATGCTGAAGGAAAGTGGACACCGGACACTAACCACCAGCCATATTGGTTTAGCTACACAAACTGCTGGTGTTCCATTCAATAATTCCAGCTGTCTGGAGGTAAACAGATAAGCCTGCTTTGATTGTTACCTAAGATATGAAAGTAAACCTCTGGTTTTTTATCACAAACCTATAAAACCTAACTGATTTATTCTCGTTCACCTCTAGATTTTAGAATCCGATATGGCAACCAAAGTAGCCACCTTAGAACCTTGTTATCGTTACTCCTCAGTGGATGGCCACTTCAATAAGAGTTTTCACTCAAGACATTTTAGGATATCAACGAGGTTTTAAAAGAAAAATGGTGCTGATCTGACATCAAATATGTCTGCCAGGACATGTTTTGAAAAGTTTGTTATCGCTACTACTCCATAATACATGGTCAGATTGATAATAAGTTGATACATATTGTTGATAGTGTAGTTCAGTGGCTTTTGCTGGTAATTCAGAATCAAGAGTTATATGGTTTTTCAGATGACAAAATTCACAGTATTGGCCGAATGTTTTACTACTCTAGAAGTTTTATGTTTTAATCACTTTTCAGTCAAACTTGGTAGATGAGCTTATATCATCAAACTCGTGGAAGAGTCGGAATATGGTGAGATTCACTTGTGTTAGTGAGGTGATCTGTTTATTTTGTTTTTTGGGGGGATTATTGCCATTTCACAGTGCAAGATAGGCTATGCATTGCAGCCAGTATAACTGGTGGAAGAATAACTCTGGCGAACCAACAGCCCACAGGAAGCTGCTGGCAGGCTTTCTCATGTGAGATGGCAGTGCAGAAGTTGATTGATAGTGAGAGAGTTGGTGTAAAATGTGATGGGAAATCTGCAGTTCAGCATGCAATATGTTGATCACCAGACTAAGCTTGACCTTTGTCAACCAAATATTTGCCTGTTCTCATAGCTAAAACTAAGCATCAATAGTACCATATGCTCTAGATGCTCTGAGGTTGTTTAAGTATGACAGAAGGCAAGAATCAACCACAAAGAATTCATCTGCTACAAAATGTGTTGCACTGCATAGCTTCAAAATGTTCCAGGTCCAAAAAGGATGGAAATTATAATAAAAATTAACATTATTTGGACTTTCCAGGGTCACTGGAAGAAGGTTTGGCTATGGGTTGAATATGGTGACAGGTCATTTGTGTTTTGTTCATCATGTACAGCATACAGAGTCAACCAGTCATTAAAGTGCCTTATTCAAAGGCACATCTAATTGTGTAACTGATCCATTGATAACACATGAAACAAGCAAAGAGCATATTACCTGCACCAGACAGGTTATAGCTAGGAAATAAACATACCCCTCTCAGTCATCGAGGCCCTGATTTCCAGAACCTTTGCAAAGCTGTGTAGTACTCTGTTACAACTGTACATCTTAAAATATGTAACAGAAAGGAATTGAAACCAACAATTTGAGTAAAATTCAACAAATAATTTATTTCTCTTAGTTACAAAGTGAAAATTTAAGAGGAACTTAAAAGTATTCTGAATTACGTTCCAAATAATCCTATATGTCCAATCAGATGCCCAAAAGTGTAGAATGTTCCAAATGAATTCCAGTAGTCTTGAATGGCTTGATATATGACAATGATATAATCCAGAATGTCTTTGAATGAGTCCTCAATAATCCCAAAGTGGTGTTTTAGTCCAAAAAGTTGATAAGCACTTTGTAATTCCAATGAGTAATTTAAATAATTAATTCCTTTCAAATTATATCTGATCACAGCTACAAATGATTCCACAGACTGACCATAAAACAGGAATGAAAAACTTATCAACCCCTGTGTATACATATTCTTCTGTTACAACAGAGTGTTCTGGAAGAAACAATCATTCTGATGAAAAATTTCTGGGCCTAGTATTTTTGCAAACAAGATTGACATTGAATTCTTCCTACGTAAATATCTTATTTGCTTAAATTATGACAAGAATCAGGTAGGCATTGACTCCATTTACAACACTCAATTACAGTCATGATAAAAGTCAGGTTCTCAATATAAATTAAATATACATAACAGCACAGTGAGATTTTTGCTATGTCAGAGGAATGTTACATATATGTAATTAAATTACTTGTGTGTTAGTTTTAAATTCTTTTTTATTTTATTATAATGATAATTTTCATTGGATTTGAATCTCTTTTCCGAAAATTGGCTTGACCCGATTAGATTATAAGTTACCTCAGCACTATTTTTAGTTCATAGATTTTGTAAACATTGAATTAAGATGATTGGCAATTGCCAAGGTCATTTTCGGCTCACCTGTTAGCTGAATTGTAACAGCCTTTCTTTTTTATTTATTTCCAGTGTGAAAATTTGATTCTTAGATAGGGCTATTCTAGCTACGTGATAATTGTCATTTTTTTTATTGCGCTGTTCAAGTTAGAAATCACATAGCCTGTCATTTGAACTATCATGTGATCTAAAATCGAGGCTTAAAACAGCCATTTTCTACTAGATCTGTTAAGTTGTATTTTAAACCTTGAGGGCTCAAGAGATTTTTATTGTTGATACCAGATTGTTTTGAAGTTCATCTATTTTTTGGAATTTAATAATTTATTCTCTAGAAAACTAAACAAGTTATTCATTTTTATAAAAGTTCTGAGAGAAAGAAATTCAGTGGAAATTTGTTCTGGAGTTTAATGGAAACATTATAAACTGTGATTCATTGAGGATCTGTTACCATCAGTACAGACATCATCTGACGTCATCGCCTTCATATTGGAATTTCATCGAGATTCGAAACCTGATCCAATTAGAACTGTTTAGTGATAGGACTTATATTTTTCAATCTTAGGATTAAATTTTGGTTTATATTCACAAACCGTAAGTCCTATTTTCTATTTTTTATATTGTTTTCTAGGGTAATAAATTATTTTGTTAAAATTTACAAAGCTTGTTGGCTTCACTCTTTTCTTTTGTTACATTTGTACGAGCCTACACGTAACAGGAACTAGAACTAGTTGATTTCTGTCCTGATGAGACCATTGCCCATTTTGACTGCTTTTTGCTGAGAAAGCACAGCATTTGACAACTACAGTCTGATGACCAGAGCAAAATATATAAAATGATGTGGGAATAGTCAGAGGAAATTTGGACTCTCTGCCAACTAAATTGTTGCTTTCGGAGCTACTGACACATATAGATTGACTTTGTGGGTGTTTTTCCATCTGTTTCTCTGAATAAGCTTTGAATGGCAAATGTGTTCTGTTTTATTTGGGTGTTTGATATCTTTTATTTTGAGAACATTTAGACATGAAGTTTTTGTTAACTACAGCCCTGAGGTTCAAAGAGGATCCAACCATAGAATGGCATGCTCATGTGATTTGAAAATTTTAACTATTATGGTTAGCAAAATATTTCTCTGATTTAATAAGCAGTAAAGTAGTTGTCTGAATTTTGAGTTTGCATTAATTTTGTTATTTTTTTTCATGTATTTCATTTATGGTAATGCACTGCATTAAATAGTTACTTGTCAGACTTTGCTGTTGGACCTGTCTTTGGCTGATGTGGACCTGGGCATTTTAGGGTCCTACTGGTCCTGGACTAGTGAATCAAAAGTGACATTTTCAAGCCCTGTTGGTACTTAAGCTTAAGCCATCATGGTCTGAGACAGGTTCTGTAATATCAGAGAATTGCACATATTAATGAGGTGCACTTGCATCTGATTGGCTGAGCTAGTTACCTCTCTTGATACTGTATTTATCATCCAGTTTTGATATAATGATGTACCAATTTAGTACAATAGGTAAAAAATTGATGTGATATAATGCTTAAGTTTGCATAGGGTTGTGTTCTTGTAATATTACTGAAGTATGCTGATTGAAATGTTTTACTGTAAAGTTGTGAACAAAAGGAGTGATATCATCCCCACTTGGACCTCTTGTTTTCTTTTGGAAAGCTTTTTAAAAATTGTACATGCTCTTATTATGATTATTATTATTTTCATTATAATCATAATGTGGCATAATGTAGTGGATAAGGTGGTAGACTTTGGGTCCGAAAAGCCCAGGTTCAAGTCAAACCAGTATCATTGTGCTGGGGAAAAAATGAAAGACAGTTTCAACTGTTATGACTTTAGGTCTTGTAATATATAACAGAAGCAAGAGAAACAAACAGTTTAAGTAAAATGATCAAGATTTTTATTTCTCTACAATACAAAGTGAAAATTCAAGAGACACTTACAATATTGTGAATTAAATCTCAAATAATCCTAACTGTCATATAACAAGTACTAAAGTATGTGTTCCGAATGAATTTCAATAGTCTTGAATGTCCTGATGTACCACAATGATGCAATCCAGAATGTCTTTGAATGAGTTCACAATAATTCCAAATAACGTGTTAATCCAAAGTCAATGAGTACTTAGTAATTCCAATAATTTAAATAAATAAATTCATCTCAAATTATATCAGAACAGCTGCAAATTATGATCATGGATTCCCAGAGACTGATATACAAAAGGAATTAACTATTTGTTTACCAGTTCCCTATATTTACACATTTCACTAGACCTAGATGTGAGTGGAAAATTTCTAATCTAATTGTAAACAAGTTTGCTTGTAGAATATTCTGAACTCAAAAAGTAGTTTAAACATCTTATTTTCAGTCATGGACAAAATATAGATATATAAAAACGTTTATAGATGACCTTTATGATAAAAGTTAGGTAAGAGAAGATTTCCTTTTGTTGTTGTTCCTATTATTATTATTATTATTACTTTCTATTTGCAGAATCAAAGCTTTTTGTTTACTGAATGAACAGTTGATATTTGATGAACCATTTCCTGAGGTAAATGCATCTGTTTTTTGATATAATGCCAGAAAGTATCCATATTTCTTGAGTTTGATACAGTGCCAGAAAGTATCCATATCTCTTGAGTTTGATACAGTGCCAGAAAGTATCCATATCTCTAGAGTTTGAATAAATATAAATTATCCAAATGTAGTTAAGCTGATGAATTGCACACACCCAACATTTAGTTGTAGAACATAAAAGGCATAGAGGCTGAAATGTTCCTCATCTATTGATCATTTATTGTTTCCCTTACTCAAATGTAAAATTTTAGACTGTAAGAAAGCCTAATTTTCAAATAAATTGAGTCCTTATGTTTGCTTCCTTTTGTCGAATTGCGGATATGTTATGATCATTATCATGTGCTGTTATCTTTAGTATTTATGAAAAGAATACATGGTATGCTACAAATAATGAGAAATGACTGTCTTCAATGATTCCATTAATAAAAGAGATGTAACTTGACTATACTTTTTGAATATGTTTCCATGTTTCCTTGCCAAAGTTGTAAAGAAACTTATTGTGTCATTCATCCATTTATTCATTCATTCATTCATTCATCCATCCATCATTCATCCAGTCCTCATCTAAGAATATTTGTCTATCCATCTTTGTCTTTATTCCAAGTGAGCTTATGGTATGGCCTTGCATCCAGCATGCAGCATCCAGTAACATTTACTATTTTAAACTTCACAAAATCAATTGGACCGATTTCAGTCAAATTTGACAGGGAACATCCAGGTATGAATTGTTTTAAAGTTTGTTTTTCTTTTCAAATCCTACTGAGCCACCAGCAGATATGGCCACTGTTACTAAAAATAGTAACACCTTTGAATGAGTGCTTACAAACTTCTGGACATAATTGGTCCATATTTCATGTAAAGGATCTTGCCATAAAACCTTAACATTTTTACAAATTATGTTAATCTTCTATTAAACATAGTCTCTGTTACCAAAAAAAACCAAAAAAACTTTAAATAACTTTTTGTTAAAAATAAATTTTGACCAGATTCAGTAGAAAGTAGCCTGGCAAAGAGAAGCTTTAAAATTTTTGAAAATGACGAATCGTAACAAATTATGGCCACCAAAAGAAAAAGCTTTAAACAGCTTCTTAGAAACCACTGAACTGAATTTGAGCAAACTTGACAGAAATCATGACGATGTACCTTCATATATGGCCACTATTATTACTAAGTATAAAAAACTTTAAACAACTTTTCAAAAACAGCTCAGCAGAATTTGACATTGACATGAGGCATTGTTCCATGAAGGTCTTTCAGGTTTGTACAGATGATGTCGATTTGACTTAAGATGTGGTTGCTATTATTAAAAATAGAAAAACCCTTAAATAACTTATAAAAACAAATATCTCTGAACACATTTTGACCAAATTTGACAAAAAAGCTTGAGGTAAATGGGTTTAAGTTTTGTACAAATGATGCTGATCCACTGTCAAAATATGCTACCATTACTAAAAAATAGAAAATCCTTGAAATTATTTCTTCTTGAAAACTGCTGAAAAGAAATCACTTCAGCATGTGTGACTTTCAAATTTGTTAAAGTGGGAGCTATCTACCACAAAATATGGCTGCTGTTTTTAAAAATAAAAATAACTTTTAAAAAATTTCCCCAAAAAACCCACCACACAACAAAATTTATGCCAGGTTTGACGTTATGCATCCTACTTTGATGATAATACAGATTTATGCATGATGCCAACACACCATAAAATAGGTCTGCATTACCCAAACTAGATAAACATTGATGCAGAAAGACGCTTAACAGAATGTGACCATCTTTGACTTAAAGCATCCTGACTTTCAATAAATGATGTCGATATGCTTGCTGTCAGACAAGGATGAAGCATTGAAACAAGTTTTCTGGCAATGGCCCTAGGAAAAGTGGGGGGGGGATGTATTTTAAACTTGATTTTGCCAACCCACAAGTTAAATGTAGGTGAACCATATACATATGCATGTAACACACAGACCTCTTCACTTGCTTTTTTATGTATGTGTGTGATGATAATATGCTCTGATCATCCTGCTGGATATGTTGACCCCACTTTCCCTACGATTACCTCTTTTGTTGACTGTGGTGTACATTGTTTGTACATTATGTTTTGTTTTTCTTCATATGAAGAGATACATAGTCCTTTCATGACTTTATATCACTTTACTATATTTATAAAGCACATTATGTTGTGATATCTGTCCATCCATCCATCTATTACCAATTTGATTTCTCCATAACTCAAGTCGTCCACTATCAACAGTCGTCAAACTTTGTGGATGGCTTGTACCTGTGGTAAGAAAAAACCCTATCAGTTTTGGGGTCAAAAGCTCAAAGGTCATTGTCACTGTGGCAGAGAGAAAAAAACAATAATAATGGTGAACATTAAATTGAGTTCTTCATAATCAGCAGTAAACAAACTGTGTGGATGGCTTGCACTTTGGATAAAGAAGAACCATATTGATTTTTGGGTCAGTTGAAAGGTTAAGGTCCCTGTGGAAAGAAGAAAAGTGGTTTCGGCATAAAGGTCAGAAGTCAAGGTTACTGTGACCGAAAGAGGAAAAGTGGTTTCGGCACAACATTTTCAGGTATCTACATTGTGGACTGTTAATTAATTGATGGGCATGTAATGTGCAGGTCAGGGTACCTTTGTTTTCTAGGGAATGTAACATTTTTAAGAACATTTTTGCTGTAGATCATTATCGTAAACATACCTGCATGTCTTGCTGGACAATAAAATCTACTTTGTTAAATCTGATTCTGAGGTGAAAACCAATATATATCTGTCCAATATATTAGTCAAAGTATTTTTTTGTCAACCAAATTGACATTAGTAGTAAACTTTATTTTCTTTTCTGTGATTTTTGGTTTCAGAGATTTGGAAAATTGACAGGTATTTGCAAGGATCCTTTGAAAGGCAATATTTGGGTGTTCACACCTCAGAACATTTTCAAATACAAAGTTACTAGAGAAGATAGGTAAGTTTGATAGAGTGAGTATTCATTGAGTACTAGTAATTTTTTTGAAATGGTGAATTGGGTTCCATTTAAAATGGTGAATTGGGTTCCATGCTTTGGTGCAGTTAAGTGAAATAGTCATTCTCAAGTCTGTCATTTTGCCCGAATAAGCCCAAACAAGGGAAGTTCATGTTGCCTTGTCTTAATTTTACACTCATCCCTCCCCCCTTTTGTTTCAATGCAATACATTGATAAACAAAGTGGAAGTTGGAAAAAGAAGTTCTGTGCTCTGTAGCCAATTTTGAGCATAATTATGATGATAAATTCCAGAAATGACATTTCTTTCTGTAGATTTCCCACCAAAAATTCACTCATGATCCATGAATAAACTGAATCTTTGTAGCCCAGTCTGAAGCCAATTATGACTCAGTGGATGTATCCCAGTATATTAATAATAAACTTAATCAATTTATTCGGTATTTCAGCTATTAAATATATGAAAAGACGAATTCTACTATAGAAACAAATATTTTGCTGTAACCTATTTTCGCTGTTGCCATTGCATACAGTGGCTGTTATGCAACAGTTTATAAGGACAATTTTTAATATTTTAATGACTTATTAATAGTTTCCCATCAGTATTAATCATTTGACTTTAAAATATGTATAAATTATGAACTTTTAACTCTCTTTTCCACTATTTTGCCCACATTTCCAAGTTTTGAGAGAGAAATCATTTGAGCCACATGTTAGTCCATATTGGATGTTAGAAAATATTTAAAGTTAGATCTAAAATGAAGAACATTACTTACCATATATACTTGCTTGTAAGTAGAGTCCAACTACAGACTGCACTGATCCAGATCTGCTGTCACATAATGCACCAGCTGATCTGGTTCTGTACAGTATGTTAGCATACATGGCAACCATTACGCTTTTGGCATAATCATTATGTTTTTCTTCACCAAATTACCCATTACACTAGACTGTATGTGGATTAGGCCTTTTTGGTACAATAAAAAATAAAAATAAAGCAATAAAAAGTTGTTTTTGTCATTTTTATTATCATCTCTTTAATTCACTGATATAAATTTGAGAACAATTTTAAAAAGGTGGCTGCTGTGTGAGAATAGCATAAAAGTACTTTCCTTATTTGATATTTATAGCAACTATATGTGACCCATTTCCAAGAAAACAGACAAGTTTCTTCAAATGCGAACTTTGCCTCACAGATTCATTTTATTGATAAGCTAGGGAAGTTGTGAAGCAGTCTCTACTTTTAAAGAAAATGGCACCAGATGTTAAGTGAAATGCTTTACGGTGAGAGTTGTGGATGTTATATGATGGAAAATGTTAGAGCAGATGAATCTTTTCAAACTTCAAAACATGTCAGATCAGAAAAAAACGACAAATCAACATTGCTTTACAAACTTTCAAAGATGTATATGAGAGTAATACAGCAATCTGAGCACCTGACCTCATTGCAGATTTCCAGTTCACAATCATTTAGCGACATTTACACATGTAGAACAGTTAATGAGTGCTGAATATGAATAATTTTTCAATATATTTTGTGCTTGTATTCTGGTTCTAATCCATATGGATTTTGCCCTTTGTGACAAGATGTTTGACCTGATGCAGAACCAGTTTAGTAGTGAAAATGTATCCTATTCATATGTGCTGTAATTCAGGCATTTAATATAGAGATCACACTTTTTACACCTAAATTACACTTTTTTGCCACTTATGATAGCAATAATTATGCTTATACCTCTTGGGGGTGGGGTTTGGCATGTATGTGTTAGGAGTAATCAGTAGAACAAACAACATAGCCCCTGATCTGCATATGCGTGTGCTATGGCAGGTCAGGATCTCTGTTGTTTGCAGTTTGCCTTGACTTATAAGCGAGTACGTACGGTATCTTGAGTGGACATAAACAACATAAACATTCTTTAGATGAACACTAAATACTGACTTATTGAATATGGGAAAAGTAGAACAATAATTTTATTGGTGCAAATTGACTTGGTAGAAATTCCTCAGCTGAGAAGGAAAATGTACTGTAGAGATTTGTTTTGTCGAGATGAATGTTCAGTATTGAAGAGGCAGACAACCAAGCTTTTGACAGTAAATACAATTAGATGCATACTTGACCAAATTTATTCACTTGCTTTTGTAAATCCTTGCACTAGTTAGCTTGTTATCTTAGTGATAGATGTAACTAAGATTCGATTAACAGAGTCCACATTGGAATTTGACTTGTTCTCTGATCAATGATAGATGTAGCTAAAGATGAGACTGATAAAATCCATGTGGGACTTGGCTTGTGGTCATACCTGTGACAAATGGGGCTAACAGTTAAACTGATAATGTCCACATGCTGATTTGGCTTGTTGTCCTGCATGTGACAAATGTAGTCGGAGATTAGACTTATAGAATCGAAGTTGGGATCTGAGGAAATCCCGGTTGAGACAATGTACTTCCAAGACTGAGATTTCTTTGTCTTTGTGCCAAGCTCTACATTGATTATTCTCACCATTTTTTAAATTCTCTTCCATCACATCATTAACTAGCTGTACATGCAGTAGTTGAAGTGGTTTTTGACACTGATATCATTAATGTGTGTCATACAATATTATAATGTCTTTAAAGTATGTTATAAAACATTACAATCAAATCAAACCATTACACAATGATCTAAGATAACCAACTCAAAACTACCAGACCACAACAAGAAAAGTAATGGTCACAAATCCAGGAGGTTTCTTTGTTATATTGGTCATAGTTTCCATCTGTCTGCTTGTCCATTGAGCATAAACCATTTTATCGATAATAGTGAATTGCCTTTTGGAATTTACAATCGAGTTCATTGAGTCAGTAGGCCAAGATTGATATTAAAATTTGTTGTGGGTGAGACATTCATTGAGGGTTGTAGGATCAATTTAGATTTTCAGAATTACAGCCATCCTATTTTTTAATTTCATATTTTGATAATGAAACATTCTGAGTATGTTTCACATGGTTTGGTACATTTCCACTTGACAGGGATGTCTGGCAGATGTATCTGGACAAGCAACAATTTGAAATGGCCAAAGAATATTGTAAGGTAAGTTTATTGAGGGGACCGAAAGTTTCACAGTTGTAAATTAGATCTTATTTCCCTAGTTACATAACATTATGATTGTACATTTATTCTGGTTTACTGAATTTGGCATTTGTAGCTTATGCAGAATTTTGTATATTTGTTTTTGCATAAATAATGCAAGTATTTTGACACTTTTGTTTCATGTACTTAATTCATTTGCTTTAATTTATTTCTTAATTATTTGTAGTTCTCTAAACATGTACAGTACATACTTGTTTCAAAGTTGAGACCAAGTTCAAACTGCATAGACCCAGATCTGCCATTGCATATTGCACCAGCAGATCTGGGTCTGTACAGCTTGGTAGGAGTAATTAGTTGAATAAACCCTGATCTGCTCGCACATTATAAAATGGCAGATCAGGGTCTGTGTTGTTTGTAGCAGGACTCTACTTACAAATGAGAATATATGGTACATGTTGGTGAGACATCATTGTTTAAATTTATGGTTAGAGCGTTGCCTTTTCAGATAGTATGTTATGTCATGTAAATGTATATAAATTCAGTGGAAATATCAACCATAAGAATGTGATCCAAGGTAGATTTGTATTGTTGATCTTTCCAGGACAATCCAGTTCATATGGATAAAGTGCTGACCAAACAAGCTGAGCATCTTTTAAGTTTAAAACAGTGAGTACAAATTTCAACCTAAATTGTCCTCTCTACACGTCATACCTATCATATTACCACTTTCCCAAAACAAAAGAAATGAAAAGCTTCAGTGTTTAAAGTTTCACACAGTTTTGTTTCTATGATTATTCATTCTGTTGAATAAAATATTGATGTGTTGGCTGTGATTATATATATTGTTAACATATTTGACCCTTGAAGGTGGGTGCACTGAACATACAGACTTTGTTGGAATGGAGGTCAAGATGTCACTCATGTGATGTGAATTATAAGCAAATAGTCAAAATAACTCTTCTGTCATCATTTGACCTTCAAGCCTTTATTTAGACCAGCCCAGAGAAAGGTTTGGTTTATTAATGTTTTAGTTTTATTTAATCTTTGTTTTTGTTGCTTTTAACAGCACTTTTAAAATCTTATTGGCTCTATCATGCCAAGGAAATGGACACTAAGTCCTATGGAATGGACACACCAAGGCATCCAACCAGACCTAGGCAGTATCAAACCTGTGACCCTTTTATTACAAGTCCTATGCTCTACCAACTGAGTTACCATGGTCTCTATTTATATTCATCTCTTCTGATTCCCAACTGAGTTACCATAGTCTCTATTCATCTCTTCTGACTCAAACGTTAGTTTGTAGATTCATGGATAAAGATTGTCCTCAGACATCATTTGCATTGACACATACATTGACCCTGAAGTGAAGATGCTCATCAACATGTAGTGGCTATAAAGAAGTATGTTTAAATTAAAGCCTGTGAAACCGTATGTATTTAAGCTAACAAGTTTTTTATTGTTTTTTGCAGGTATGCAGAGAGTGCACAGCTTTATGCTCTCACTCAGAATTCTTTTGAAGAGATTGCTCTCAAATTTATTCGTCTCCAAGAGAAAGATCCTTTGCGAAGTTTTCTACATAAGAAACTGGAGTCATTGAGGCCTCAGGTAAAAGAGATACTTCGATCACATTCCAAAGAATTTAAAAAAATAATTAACGTGAAATTTTCTTAGATTTACCTGGCAACTGTTTCTTTTCTAATATTCGCAAATATATATTCTGTGCCTTCTTTGAATTTGAAAACCACATTTCTCCATCAAAGACGTTAGGGATTGCCCTCTGCTTCCTCTGAATCCAGCCCTCCCTGAAAGATGAGAAAAAAACATCTTTATCTACAAGCATCATATAGGCAAAGGGAAATAACTTTACAGGTTAACTCCCCATTATCACACTAGGTGGCCACCAGTAACCCTAACGTAAACCACTTTAAACTTTCACTTGCAGCTGTGAACTGTGCCTCCAAGAATCCATTGAATGTTATATTTAATTTTGACCATCCATCATTTATTTTCAGTGGAATATTGTCAGAACATTGTTATACATTGTGTAAACAACAAATAGGCATTATTTCCAGTTAATTTATTTGTATCATTTTAAAAAATTTTAAATGTCATTATTGTCCATATGATATTGATTGGTAACTCTAAACTTTTCAGTGCTCTAATTGTTTTGCACCGTTTTCAGTTTATCATGCACTTCCTGGGTTGTCTTAGTAGTAATGAGTTTACCTATTTCAACAAATTGTATATTTCTTGTATATACTTGTTTGTGTTTTCTTCTGTTGCATTACAGAGATATCAGTCAAGTGCAAGAAGGGTGGAAGCTTTAAACTCATGTGGACAACCATGAGACATGCCTGACCTGCATAAAAGTTCTTTTCTTCACATTCGTGTAGCATGGATACATATGCAGAGCAGATGTATGGTCCATAGTGTTGAAAAGGCAAAGGAAGGGCTGCAAAAATGTCACAATCCAAATCTTCTGAGCATTAAATCCTAACTTTATCTGACTTTGGAATCTTTTATTAGCTTTATAGAGAATGTAGAGTTGCTGCTACCACTCACCATGAAGATGTCATAACAGAGAACGTAGCTATGTTGACTTCAGATCAGATTGACAACATGATGAGTGATTTCAATCAAATGTTAGAATAGCAAATAATATCCATTGTTCAGCAACCTCTGTCACTGAGCCTGTCAGTGAACGAGTTGGATGAAAACACAAATTTGCATCCCGCTACGTCCCTATCCCTGCCCACGCATAGAATCGGAAATGTTGAAGCTGGGCATGTGGGATTACCTTTCAGCTTTGATTGTCTGTACAATCAGTGTCAGTTTTGGCAGTCATGAATCTGTCATCTTGGACTGGCAAGCCAGCAGGCAAGCCATGTCCCTTAGCAGTTCCTGTGGTGATGGCATCATATGCCTAGTAGACTGTACCATTGGCTGACCATATCCTTGACCCTCAGCAGTTCCTACAGTGATGGCATCATATACCCTGTTGGCTGACCATATCCATGATCCTCGGCAGTTCCTACAGTGATAGCATCATATGCCCAGGTGACTGCCCTGTTGGCTGACCATATCCATCACCCTCAGCAGTTCCTACAGTGATGGTATCATATGCCCAGTAGACTGCCCTGTTGGCTGACCATATATGTGCCCCTCAACAGTTCCTACAGTGATGGCATCATATGCCCAGGAGACTGCCCTGTTGGCTGACCATATCCATGATACCAGTACGTGGCAAACCAGCATTATGTCTGGAGCCATCTGGCCTGACCCAACTGACTGGACCAGACTGGCATTCACCAGCCAGACCACCATTTCATGCTGGATAATGACTTGGCTGGCATTAAAAGCATATCTGACAGATATAATCTTGTTTACACACAGTGACAGTTGATTGCTATACCCTTGGATGCAGAGCATGCAGGAGGAGGAGAATGTAGCAGTTGATGAACAGGCAAAATGAACGTACCTGAATGTATATTTTGGTCCAGCCATGAAAAGGATGGAATTTAGTTTTAAGGTGGCAATAGAAGAAATTGACTGAATTTTGCCTCCATTTGAATACCTTTCTCCACTGGCAGAAAATCCTACTTACAAAGTCAAGGCCTAGGTAGACATGACGGTGACAAATATCCATCCTTCAGAATTTTGCCACAGTCATCACAGATTGTAAAAATTACTGGGTATCTCTGCAATAAAATTTGCAACCCTGGTAATTTTAGATCCTTCTTTTTGGTGAGTCATTTGCTAGCAGCTTTCATACAGAACTGGTATAAATCACATTCCAATAATTTAATATTCAGATGTACCTAGCCTAGTCAAGGATATTACTACCTTCAACATGTCTTCTCCATTGTGTTATAGAGTGGACAGATGTTTAATGCCACATCTGAGCTGGTCTGGAACATTGTGTCAACTTAATCCCAGTAATGGCAAGCAAAGAAGGTCTGGAAGTATCTGTGTCTGGTATTTGGTAAGCAGTATCACCGAGGGAGTCGGTAGGGCTGCGCACCACATGATGGTGAATGCCCTAATGGCCTCATGTAACCTGGATTTGGTAAAAGATGCACTCCCACAGTCTTCTCTGAAACCACATCAGGTGGCAACCCTGCATTCCCTTTTGTTTCTCCCCTTATATTCAGGTTACAAATTGAGGAGAGAAGCGGGTGGCACAGGAGTTGACCCTTCAGTAATCCATGAAAACCCTTATCTTTTCACAGTGATTGATACCAGAATTCCAATGCCGCCGCATCCAGTGAAATTCACACCTTAAGCACAGAAATATCTGCTCGATATGCCAAGGTGTGGATAGAGTTATCGGAGCCTTGGCTAGCAAAGATGAGGATCTGGTGTGATTCATGAAGATTTCAACTTACAAAGTACAAGCAGTTTCTGTGATCCTGGCTTTTGAACATAATGTCTCAATTCAAGACATGGTGGAGTCAGTTGGTAGGTATGCTGAGTCTGTTTTCTCCAGCTTCTGTTTATATGACATGATCTCCCAAAGAGAGAAATGAATCTCCATGAACCACTGATATATGACCAGACAGCTTCTGTTTATGTGACATCATCTTCCAAAGAGAGAGCTAAATCTCATTGAACCATTGGTAGCCACCCAGACAGCTATTATAATCCTTTCATGAAGTACAACCTCATCCTTGGGCATGACCTTGCAACTTTTGCTGGATTTGCCAGGGAAACTTTTGAATATAAGGCATTAATCAGGTTCAGGATCCCGCTGGGATCTACCTCGCATGTGTCTTTGTGCTGAACTCATGTTAGGAAAAATTCATCCTTTCAGAGAAGGGATCATCATGTTTCTGCAGGGTGATGCAGGTAATGGCTGGATGCTGGTGGATTTCCTTCTCTTACATATTCTAATGTTAATGTGATAAAGTAATGTATTTGACACAGAAAGTTAATTTTTTGTAAAATAATTCTTCTCCAAAAGTTCTTACCTGATTAAAATTAACCCCTTCTACCCTTCCCGCAGTGGGATCATCCTGTTAAATGTTTAACTCAAGCTTCAAATGGTTTCATCCACAATACTGGTGGCCACTTAGCCAGAACAAGGGAGTTTGATCAGTAGATGTTATTTCCTTTCATCTATATGATTTATAGATGGAAAAGCATTTGTTTGTCTTTCAGGTAGGGCTGGGTTTAGAGGTAGCAGAGTGTAATCCCTAATTGTTAATGTGATTGGGTGAACATTTATGAATAAAATTAATTGACTCAAAAGTTTACTTTCCATACAAGTTAGACTCATAATCCAAAGTTGCTGGGCTCAGTGCCCACCCAGGCCAGCTCAGGTTGGCTGTCTTGATGTGTCCTTGGGAAGGGAACTTATCTCCTATTTCCATGGCATGATATAGCCAGTGTGTGTTCAAATTGCCATAGAAACCAAGACAAAGAACAAAATAAATCTGCAGACTTGCCAACCCTTACAATTTCGCCATAAGTCTTACAAAAATTACCCTTAAAATACGGACTTAGACCTACAAGCAAAAACTATGGACAAATGATCGTTGCTGAAAAATCCGGATAATTGGTTCATCCATGTTTGATTTGGATCCAGGTTTCATATTAGAATTAGTGAAATTAGTCAGGGAATAAGACTAACTCTACAGCAGCACCCCAGACGCTTTAAACTGCACCTATTGGTTCATGCAAAGCACGTGCATGATCAAACTATTGGTTATAGAATTTTTTTAAAAATGGCATCAAGCAAGCCATGCATGTTTAAGACGAAAGGGAAAATAAGCTCTAGAAAAGTGTTAATGATCAACACAGAAGAGTGAGAAGGCATATTCAGATTCTTTGAATAAAAGCTGGAAAGGACACAGTTACGTTATTGGACATCACATGACAATTTGAGCATGTCTCGTGGCGGGAGGTATGATTGCTGTCATCATGTGAAATGGAAAAAGAATTTCCAAGAATTACGTCAAGTTGAGAGATAGCAACCAGCCATTGACTTGCATAGGATATTGAACTAAAGTTTGTGCAACTGTACAAGTGGTAAATAAAGTCTACGCGTACTTTACAAATTTTTCAGTTGAACATAATGTTTATCGTTGCTGCGTCAAACGTTCAATTACATTTTCCAGCTTTACATTAGCAGTTATTGATATTTTGTTTCACCTTACTGAAAACTGGTCAGTCTTACAGAAAAAAATCACCTGCCTTACTGAGACGGACTCATAAGGGTTAGCAGGTCTGAATCTGTAAGGATTTATTTTAAGAAAATTGAAAATACAACTAAATATCAAACGGCTTGTGGTCACCTTTATCCATATGTTTTAAATATTTTTATATATTTATTTTTATAATTGTTTGTTATAGGATAGTAGTTACTTAACAAACTATATTAAAATGTTGCCCATGGAATTTACAAGTGGCATGTTGGCAGAACCAGGAAATTTGTAACTGTGAAACCAGATGTGATGCCCTTAAGCCCGCAAATGCAACACTGTTATGATCATAATTTGCACACATTTGTCAATATTTTTAGAAAAAAAGAATGTTTAAATTATCCATGTCCATACAATGTATTTATTATTTTTATAGTTCATTGTAATTTTAAATTGTAAATTTTAATGTTCATATTTTTTATTGACAAACACTTATAATATTAGTTTGTTCATTCACAGATTTGATTTTTGGGGGTCCCTTTTTCAGGACAAGACCCAAATGACAATGCTGGTGACATGGCTGATAGAAATTTACCTGAACCAGCTTGGGGAGCTGAAGGAACAAAACTTGGAATTGGGCCCTCGCTTCAAAAGTCTGCAGCAAGAATTCCAGACTTTTCTCAAACAGACCAAGATTAAGGTATACCAAAAGTTGAAATTCTTCCATGTTAACCTGACCTTGTTAATACAACTTCTGTTTAACTGACTTCCATGTTAACCTAACCTTGTTAATACAACTTCTGTTTAACTGACTTATTTTAAGATTATTTTATGAATTGGTACACTTATGTGTTTTCAGGTAGTTTGTTCACAGTGAACTCAAAAAATTATTTGCAGGGTACACATTTGTTTTACCGCTCCAGTGGCCTAGTGGTTGGAGCATCCGCCGAGGTTCAAATCCCAACCGAGTCATACCAATGACTTATAAAAATGGTACTAATAGCTGCCTCGCTTGGTGCTTAGCATTAATAGGTTAGTGTTATGATTGGTTGGCCTGGTGTCAGGATAATATGACTAGGAGGGACATCATGCTAAATGTCTGTAGCATGATGCCCCAGTGCTAGACATCACTATTAACTGCCACACTGCAGACATCATAGCGATAAGACTGAAAAATTGTTAAAGCTATGTTAAAAATCCAAATCACACCCACACCCACATTTTTTTGGTAGATCAATGAGACCGTGAAGTCAAGGTCCTGATACTCATTTTTTTTTAGGTCATTGAGACATTTTAAAGTCAAGATACTGTATATATTCACTTACAAGTTAACCTTTTCTGCTGAAATTTAATTCATGCAGAGTAGAGCTCATCTTATAAGAACAACATATAAAAAAAATTGATAATCTGGGGGTAATTTTGGAAACTCAAGATATCTGCAGTACACATAAATACTGTTAATTCAGATTTGTTCATTTTCATGCCTCTATTCCTGTTCAGAAATGTGTATATGGTGTGCACAGTGTTTATCTATTTCATCACTATTCATTACACGATACTTGTATCTACAGTTATTTTTATTTTAATAATTTGAAAATATTATAGGTAAATTAAATACTACCCACCACAAAGTGAAGTGTCCATCAATATTGTTTACCTTGGGTGTTTACTAGCAAGTATATTGCTTCCATTTTTGTGCAAGTTCGAACAGCCTATATTTGTATTAATATTTGTGTTTTGCTGTATAACCACTGTATTTGATGGAATATAAAGTTTGATTTAAGTTGTATTTTCCTTTTCCATAAGTTAGATTCAATTCTGAAGTGATATTTCCAAGTTTTCTACCTGTACACGTGGCCTGATAAACCCTCAGCTTGTAAAAGCAGCACTCACTTTGTTTTCTGCTTGACAATCCTTTTGATTGAGCTGCAAATTTAGATCATGTACTTGTTCAGTGCCAAGTAGAGTTTAGATGATCCAGTGAATGTTTGACCTTAATTCCTTAGCTTGTTTTCACACATGATAACCTTTTGATTGAGCCACAAGTTTGATACTTACTCAGTGCCAAATAACAGAAGGTGGTTATTTGAACTCCCTGTGATCTTGACACAGAATTGACGTGTTCATTTGCAGCCATTAGTCCTTAGATTTTGCACACTGTGTGATCAAAGTGTTAGTTACAGAGCCCAAGCTCAGTTAGATGGTGATGATTTACAATGACTAGAAGATGTTGGAGGATTTCAGAACTTTATCTTCCATCCATCCATCCAGTTGGGCTTGTTTAGTTTTGCAAAATGCAACTCTTGAGTCACTGACAAGAAGTCATTTCTTCAGATGGGTCTGACTTACAGGAGGGTCAAAGTGAAATTGGATTTTTGTAGCTCTAAAATGGGCAAGGGATCGAGTTATAGTTCTCTTATAAGTGAGTATATATAGTACCAAGTTTTTAATGGTTTTTGTAAGTCAGTGAGACAGTGAATTTCAAAGTCAAGGTACTTGTTTCTTTATGGTTTATGTTGGTCAGAAAGATAGTGAATTTCAAAGTCAAGGTATTCATTTTTATGGTGTTTGTAGGTCATCACAGACAGAAGGAGGTCACAGTGGCCTGTATTCGCACTCCAGTGATTACATTAGGGTTTTGCATTTGCTCTTTATCTGTATATGAACATGTTATATAATGTACAATTGGAGCATGCAAGACATTGCATTCTGTGGAATTCTTATTTCTATTTAAGGGTAGTTAAAGGACTGTATATTTTTTAAAAGTGCATATAAAGATAAGTTTGAAGTGATACGTGTTTAATTTTATATTTTTTTAAAATGACAAACCCACAAATTAAGTAATGTTTCCCACCCCACAAATTTCCTTTTAATCCAAACCCTGCAGTTTGACATAACACAACTTTAAAGTGATTCTTAGTAATTTTTTTTAAAGAACCACAGTAGCTCAAGTGATAGAGTGTTAGACTTAGAATCCAAGGAATGCAGGTTTGATACCCACCTACACCACTCCCATTTCCTGCGCATCATACAGATAATAATGTCTTAAAACCAACAAAAACAAAACAAATATTATGATAAAACCTTGTATCCAAAAAACAGGGCTAGGCTTCATTTTTCTCAGTCAGACTAATGGAGTCCTCTTCAACATTTACATTTTGTTTTCCATCATTTTTAATCTCAGCAAAAATGAATGCAAAATATTAAGGGCAAATTCCAAAAATAAGGTATGGAAGGGTTGGAGACACTTTTCATTTTACTTTTTATTCCATCAGATATTAATTCTTGAAACAAAATGGTGTTTATGGCTTTGTACAAAAAGTCAAGTTCATTGTGTTCCGGTGACTTTTTCTCCACCCTATCATCCTGCTGCACCAGAAATAGCCCTGAAATTATGAATTTAAAGTATAAGTTGTTCTAATGTTTGCAGTTATTTTTTTGATATTTTTATTTGCATCAATTTTTATACAATTCTTTGATATTTCTTAGGGAATGTTATTCTGTTTATCTTCGTGGATGGATTATCTTTAATGGGGCTCTTTAAATTTGAGCTTTATTGTAATCACCAAATCCTTAAAAATGGGCAGTCCACACGTAAAAGTCAATTCATAGTATTTAACCAAGTTTCTGTCATAAAAAACTAAAACATTGATATTGTTCTTTATTTCAAGTGATGTGACAGAAATAGTATCTTTCATTAATTTTTTTACATACAGATACATTTTTGGACAGATGAATGTATACTGCTGTATCAGATACCAGTGAAATATTCACAAGTGTGTTTGGTTTTTTACAGCACAGAATCACTAGTAGATTATTTAGTATCAAGGCATTTGGAGTGAAGTACCTTATCTTGGAAATACTATTGTAACCAACAGAATCACAAGTAGATTTTTTAGTATCAAGGTATTTGGAGTAAAGTACCTTATCTTGGAAATACCATTGTAACCAATAGAATCACTAGTAGATAATTTAGTATCAAGGCATTTGGAGTAAAGTACCTTATCTTGGAAATACCATTGTAACCAATAGAATCACTAGTAGATTATTTAGTATCAAGGCATTTGGAGTAAAGTACCTTATCTTGGAAATACCATTGTAACCAACAGAATCACAAGTAGATATTTTAGTATCAAGGCATTTGGAGTAAAGTACCTTATCTTGGAAATACCATTGTAACCAATAGAATCACAAGTAGATTTTTTAGTATCAAGGCATTTGGAGTAAAGTACCTTATCTTGGAAATACCATTGTAACCAATAGAATCACAAGTAGATTATTTAGTATCAAGGCAGTTGGAGTAAAGTGCCTTGACCTTGGACTTACCATGGTAGCTGACCTGATCTACTCCAGTGGTAGGATTCAAACCCTCATTGATTTGGTGGAGTAAAGTGCCCTGAACTTGGAAATACCATGGTAACTGACCTGATCTACTCCAGTGGTAGGATTCAAACCCTCATTGATTTGGTGGAGTAAAGTGCCCTGAACTTGGAAATACCATGGTAACTGACCTGATCTACTCCAGTGGTAGGATTCAAACCCTCATTGATTTGGTGGAGTAAAGTGCCCTGAACTTGGAAATACCATGGTAACTGACCTGATCTACTCCAGTGGTAGGATTCAAACCCTCATTGATTTGGTGGAGTAAAGTGCCCTGAACTTGGAAATACCATGGTAACTGACCTGATCTACTCCAGTGGTAGGATTCAAACCCTCATTGATTTGGTGGAGTAAAGTGCCCTGAACTTGGAAATACCATGGTAACTGACCTGATCTACTCCAGTGGTAGGATTCAAACCCTCATTGATTTGGTGGAGTAAAGTGCCCTGAACTTGGAAATACCATGGTAACTGACAGAATCACAAGTAGGTTGCATAGTGTCAAGGCAGTTAGAATAAAGTGCCTTGACCATGGTAGCTGACCTGATCTGAGCCAGGGGTAGGATTCAAACCCTCATCAATTTGGTGGCAATTCAGGCATGCAGACCACTGAGCCACAGTGGCTCCAGACAAGTGTAATGTGGCTAAATGTATATTCATTCTCTGCCCTTTCTTTTTTTTGATGACATTTAATGACATATCTGTAAGATTTAGGCTGGAGACTATATAGTATATTAATCTATTCTCTTCAGTGCCACATCATAAATATAATTTGGATGTCTTATTTCTCTACACAGCCATATCTGTAATGTTGATATTAATCTTTCTTCCTCCAGACCACTTGTGTTCCATGTCAGAATGTCAGAAACTCTCCTTTTATTAACAGTTTGGGGACATGTTGACATGTCAGTCATGTTGGTGTGCTTGTCCATCAAATACATTACCTGATCATATTAACAGTTTGGGGACATGTTGACATAGTCATGTCAGTGTGCTTGTCCATCAAATACATTACCCAATCATATTAACAGTTTGGGGACATGTTGACATAGTCATGTCAGTGTGCTTGTCCATCAAATACATTACCCGATCATATTAACAGATTGGGGACATGTTGACATGTCAGTCATGTCAGTGTGCTTGTCCATCAAATGCATTACCCGATCATATTAACAGTTTGGGGACATGTTGACATGTCAGTCATGTCAGTGTGCTTGTCCATCAAATATATTACTCAGTCATATTAACATTAGGGTTTACTATCTGCTATCTCCTAATCCAACCCTTCCTAAAGTATGAAAAAATGTCATCCCATCTATATCTCATACAGACAAAAGGAAACAACTCTTACAGGTTAACTCTTTTGTTCCATTTAGGTGGCCATCAGTATCACAGATGTAACCAGTTAAAACTTTTGCTTTAAACTGTAAACCATACCTCTTCAATTCCATTTAAATATTTATTTAATTTAGGCTATCTTCCATTTCTTTCAGTGGTATAGTAAGTCAAAACATTGTTATACAAGGTGCATGCTACATTTGCAGGATTCCTGGTGAATTTATTTGTAATTTTGCAATTTTGATACCATTCATTATTGTCCATGTGTGTTTGATCAGTGTAAAGCAATTTTCACTAGTGAGATTGTTGTACTCTGTTATATTTCAATTTGTTACACTTTTCTGGTTGTCGCTCTCATGTAAGTTTGCCTTTTGGTAAAGCAATCTTTCATTTTTATTGTAAGCACTTTGTTTTTTCTTCTCACTTTCATTATAGGGATGTCTAGATGATTTAAAATTGTGGAGGGCAACCACAAGCAAAAAGTGTCCTTGTTCACACATGTAATGTTTGTTCATTGTGGACAGAAGGCATCTAGTCGAGTGTTTTAGAAAGGCAACTAAAGAGCCAATAAAAATGAGCATGCTGAATGTCATCTGAGCATAAAATATGAAGTCTTTACCCTACTTCGGTATCTTTAATCAATTTTATGGGGGATATCGAGATGCCACCTCCATCCCCTCCGATGAAGATACTAAAAACATTGCCAGCAATGACTGTGACAGTAGATCCAGTTGAAGCCACAGGTAATTCCAATTATGTAATTCATAAATTATACATCATTTACAGCAAGTGTTATCATCAAAGATGTTGACGAACAAATTAGATGAAAATATAAAATGGCAACCCATTGGCTGTAAATCCCTATCCCCACCTGTGCATGGATCTGGAAATATTGAAGCTCGGCATGTGGGAATACCATTCAGCTTTGTCAGTTGGACCAGTCCACAAGTCACATATCATTTTTCCATACTGCATCCTGCCTGCCCACCAACTGGTGCAGTCCTCAAGATGATCAGTATCAAGTTTTGGTGGTCATGCATCTGTCGTCTCAGAATGGCTTGTTGACTACACCTCTTGACATTACCAACAGTGACAGCATCCAACAAAAGCTCCCCTTCAGCTATCAGTGCAAACCCTAGCGAACATACCAGAGAAGGGACGAATGATGCCAGAGATGTCAAGGGTGGTTCTCATCAATTGCAAGATTACATGGCCAAGCAAGTTATTTGCAGCCATAAAGTTGCTCCTCCCTCTGGCCTCCCACCAACTGTCAGTGATTTGCCATTTCTCCTGCACACTGGTAACCCATCTGTGGATGTTAGACTCCTGCACACTGGTAACCCATCTGTGGATGTTAGACTCCTGCACACTGGTAACCCATCTGTGGATGTTAGACTCCTTTTTCTCCAGACTTGGATCAATCTATTCCTTGAAAATGATTGAGTGATCCATGTCATATCAGAATGTCTGTAGATCGCATTCATCCATTGAAAATGATTGAGTGATCCATGTCATATCAGAATGTCTGTAGATCGCATTCATCCATTGAAAATGATTGAGTGATCCTTGTCATATTAGAATGTCTGTAGATCGCATTCATCCATTGAAAATGATTGAGTGATCCATGTCATATCAGAATGTCTGTAGATCGCATTCATCCATCCCCCTCCAATTTTGTTGTCCCCCTCATGATGAAATTTCAAAATGATTCCATGAAGGCTGATATTTAAGAAAAGGAAAGCATACTTCTGTGTACTGACTCATACACTGTCATGCAAATACCTTGACTTCAGATGCTGTGGGATATTTTGCATCTTTCTATTCAGCCTCAGTCTCAGTCCTCAGTGCTTCAAATCCCTGTTCAGGACATTGTCCTCCACTGCATAGGTGGCATACCTGCAAAAACGTCCAGTGAATTTGTTTTTCGTGTATGACCCTTCTTTCCCTCATTCACAGCATAGGATAAATAGATAATGTAGAGAATTGTACTTTATCCCTTCTACACATTCTGTCCATCTAGGTATTGAGTTCTTAACACATGTCAGCTTGGTGCATCTCCCTCCCAAATGCATCAAAATATTGTTCATGCATCAGAGAAGGCATCCACGAAGATGTTTATTTTATTTAGGCATTGTCTTCAACTCCTCTGCCTATTTAATGTGGTGCAGATCTGTTAGACCTTCTGATTATGGACCTTCTGACACAGTGGCACTCAGTCTCAGGTTGTTTAGACTCAACCAAGATGAAACACTCCATTCTCCAATAGCAAGACAGGGAGTGGTTAGCTGTGGGAATGCCCTTAATAAACCCACAACCAGAAATTGCAATCTGTTCAGCCACCAGTTTATCGGGTTGGGGAGCACACTTGTTACCAGACTTGGTGACGATTGGCAGCTGGTGAATGTTACAAGAAAAGGCTTTTCAAGGAAATGAAGGCCATTCATTATGCCTGCCACACTTGGGTAGCATGCATCCAAATATAAATTTGTCCTGATAATGCCAGACCGTTTGGTCATGGTGGGGATGAAATCATTGGATATTTTCCTCATGGTTATGAGAATACTTTTGTTGGTGTTCCCAATATTAAATAAATATGCAGTTCTGACATCATGAGCATGCTGTGTCCTTACTGATTCATTATCAAGAAGCCAACTGCTTTACATGGAGTGTTTTCTCCCTCCATCCATCTTCCATTGAATTGGTACACTATGGCCAATTGACACCCGACTGCCATCCTTTGTCTCCTTATTTCTAGACCCAGATGCACAGGCTGTCATCATCATGTCAGTCAACTGAAAGGTAATGTGGGCATGAGCCTTTCCTTCAGCAGTTCTGATACTGAAATTAATTTAGGAAAATAGGGACACAGGCTGCAAAACAGTTCTGATACTGAAATTAATTTAGGAAAATAGGGACACAGGCTGCAAAACAGTTCTGATACTGAAATTAATTTAGGAAAATAGGGACACAGGCTGCAAAATAGTTCTGATTGCTCATCTCTGATGGGAGAATTCCAGGTTCAATGATCTGCACAAATTAGGGAAAGACCTAAGTAAATCATGGTGACACTCACCATTGCTTAAGCAGCCAAAGTCACCACTATTCTCTGGAGAAACTCTTCTTTTTTGACTGGTTCATGTCAGGGATGCTCTGCATGAAAAGAAGTTTGGCACACGGAGAGGATTACAACAGCTAGAAGGCGATCAACTTTGAAGGTATATGATGAAAGTGGTGAGTTTTCAGTGACAGGTGTCATGTTAATGGCTCTCAGCCTCCACTCCCCAACTGGCCTACTTCTTTCTGTTTCTCTTGAGGGCAAAAGTTACCAAGTACTTGTATCACAATGAAGAGATTCTATTCAATGATCTCAGGCACATTCAGACATCATGGGAGGGACAATATTGGCCACAACAAGGACCTTTCTAACTTGTTGTCTGATTTTGACATATCAAGGCCATACTTGCTCACCTTGTTCCAAAATGTAACCTATCCTGGTTCTTGACATTGCTCAACTTGTTTAAGGTTGTGCTTCTGTCTTCAGCCTCGTTGAAGCAGCTATCGTACAAGACTTTCTGATTGCACCAGCTTCAGCATCAAGGTTGAATGAGCTGCATAGGTTGTCCATGGATCTGAACTACATGAAGTTCTGTTCCAACAAACTGTTTTCAACAACTCAGTTATATTAATGCTGTAACTTGGATTTGTTTCTTGGAACAGGTTGCCATCACCGGGAAACCAACACATAACTATTCAGTCTCTCTCCATGATCGACCCATCAAGAGGAGAAAGGCTGGAGGATCTCATTTGTACCCTCAGATGCTATCAGAGACACATGAAGAATATAAGCTGAGGACTTAAAAAGACTATTCCTGCTGTTTAAGGCAGGAAAGAGAGACAACCCCAAAAGCATTTGTCGCTAGGCCAAAGGGAGTTATTAAATCAGTGTGAACTGAACTCTCTTAGGATGAGGTACAATTAATGAAGATTTCAGCTCACAAAATATGAACAGTTTCCATACACCTGGCTTTCAGATTTAATGTCTGAGTATGAGACATAGAGATTTAATGTCTGAGTATGAGACTTAGAGATTTAATGTCTGAGTATGAGACATAGAGATTAATGTCTGAGTATGAGACATAGAGATTTAATGTCTGAGTATGAGACAGAGATTTAATGTCTGAGTATGAGACATAGAGATTTAATGTCTGAGTATGAGATATAGGGGAGTCGGTTGGCTGGCATGCTCAGTCTGCTTTATCCAGCTTCTATTTGTTTGATATAATCTCACAACGGACAGTATCACAAAGGACAGTATCACAAAGGAGAGAACTAAATCTTGTCAGGCCAATAGCAGCTTCTCAGGCAGTTACAATGCCCCATTCATGAAAGCACAACTCCAGCCCTGGGCATGATGCTGTAACTTTTACTAGATTTGCCTGGGAAACTTTTTAATGTAAGACAATAACCAGGCACAGGATTCCATCAGGATTGCCATCACACAAACATATTGTCTTCAGTCTTGCTAAGCTAATATTACTAGTTCATTCTTTCAATAGAGCATGCTCCTACAGGGTGTAGAGGTTGGATGCTTCTCTTTCCCATTCTAATGTAACATGATAATGTATTGGATGGAAAAAGTCAATTAATTATGTTTGTCCAATAATACTTACATGATTATATTACTAAAATTTCCTTCCACCCTTCACCAAAATGCAAGCATCATGTTCAAAGTTTCACATTTCACTCAAGCTTAAACTGGTTGCCACCTAGTAGGAACAAGGGTAGTTAACATGCAGAAGTTTTTATGATATATATATATATATATATATATATATATATATATATATATATATATATATATACTAAAAAACATTTTCAGGGAGGCATAGATTTGTAAGTAGAAGAAAATAATCACTAATTTTAGTGTGATCAGATAAGTATTATCAGAAACATAATTTAGCAAAAACTTTAAAAATTTTTTGTCTCACATATACTGTTACCTCTGTCCATCAGTTAGGCATATAGTGTTACCTTTGTCCAGCTGTAGGTCCATCCATCTGTCAATAAGGCATAGACTATTACCCATGTCCAGCTGTAGGTACATTACCCTTGTCCAGCTGTAGATTCATTACCCTTGTCCAGCTGTAGATCCATTACCCTTGTCCAGCTGTAGATCCATTACCCTTGTCCAGCTGTAGATCCATTACCCTTGTCCAGCTGTAGATCTATTACCCATGTCCAGCTGTAGGTCCATTACCCTTGTCCAGCTGTAGATCCATTACCCTTGTCCAGCTTAAGTCCATTACCCTTGTCCAGCTGTAGATCCATTACCTTTGTCCAGCTGTAGATCTATTACCCATGTCCAGCTGTAGGTCCATTACCCTTGTCCAGCTGTAGATCCATTACCCTTGTCCAGCTGTAGATCCATTACCTTTGTCCAGCTGTAGATCTATTACCCATGTCCAGCTGTAGGTCCATTACCCTTGTCCAGCTGTAGGTCCATCTGACTGTCTGGTTTTGTGTTTGTTTTTTTGATGAACTAGTGGGGCATCAGTGTTCCCTGAACACATTTCTTGTTCCTAATACAGTTATGTGTTACATCTTGATTTTAATTATATATTTACAGGAATGTATAAGTCATAACAGGACTGTGGTGTATGACATGATCGCCAGTCATGGAGATGTGGTGGATCTGATCTTCTTTGCTGTTTTGATGCAAGGTTTGTCTGTATTTCATTCTTAGGATAGAAGAACATGTCACTCGAACTTTCCAGTGTTGTATAACTCATTATTTCAGACAGCATTAAGTTTTTACAGGTGATAAACTTTACAAAATAAGGTCACTGTATTCCAAAAATATATGGCAAGCATGTCTGATGGTTTATTATATTTGCTGAATTTGAGTTAATTGCTTTCACATATTTTTCGAGAAGACAAAAGTACTTTGTAGGTGCAAACTCTAAAAAAAACCAGTTATTTTATTGTTTTGGATTTAGCCAGTGATGCTGTTATAGAGTTTGAATGAGCTTTTGAATTTTTATTCATTATATTTTTCATGTGTGAAACCTGTCTGAAAGAAACTTGGAACTAGTATAATTTTATATGACAAAGGACGTATCAAAATCGGAATGATTAGATAATCACTTTTTCATCTGTTTTTAATAAAGTTTTATTTTGATCAATGCATTTTGTTTCTTTGAGATTAAACTGTTTTAACTCTCATGGATTATCTGTTAATAGTGTCCTGCAAAAGGTGATTAAATTTGATAAGTGTATAACAAGTTGGTGTTTCAGAATAAAATATAATGCTGTCAGCCATATAAAGACAACAGAAACAGACATAAAGACCACATTGCAAAACATCATACAACAACAAAAACAAACATAAAGAGCTATACAGAGACAGCAGAAACAAATATAAAAAACATGATGCAAACAACCATACTGACAGCTGAAACAAATATAAAGAGCATGATGTAAACCACCATACCAACAATAAAAGCAAACAAAAACATGATGCAAAGTTCCATACAGAGATAGCAGGAATACACAAAAATGAACTTGGTTAAATTTTTTGCTTCATCCATTGCTTTGACAACATTTTTCTAAAGTGTTCACAGATAATAATGTATGTGCTGTTTCAGATGATTGATTTTATATGAATAGTATGCAAGGAGTTTGTTGATATGATTGATTTTACATGAATAGTATTCAAGGAGTTTGTTGAAATGATTGATTTTACATGAATAGTATCCAAGGAGTTTGTTGAAATGATTGATTTTACATGAATAGTATCCAAGGAGTTTGTTGAAATGATTGATTTTACATGAATAATATGCAAGGATGATGTTGAAATTACAGATTTTACATGAATGATATCCAAGGAGTGTGTTGAAATTTGTGCATATGCTTAAAATTTTGCATTTGAAAGGTATGCAGGTGCTCCCCCCTCAATGTACATTGGATCATGTTTTCATCTTAAATCTTCATGCATTTCAGACTATGAGAAAGTGATCAACCAACATATCCAATATGATGAATACAAGACAGCTTTGGAGACCCTTGTACGCCAGGTAGAACAACTTTCTTGTCAGTTAATTACTAAATGCAAGAAAGTTTGAAGATTTGTGCATCGTCATAGTTAAACATAATTTGGAAATGTTCAGATAACATAAAAGTGAAAATGTTCTTTGACTTTCAGCCATATATACTCACTTATAAGTGAAGTCCAGCTGCAAACTGCACAGACCCAGATCTGTCAGAGCATAATACGCAGGCAGATCTGGGTCTGTGCAGTTTGTTAGGAGTAATTAGTAGAACAAACAACCTATACCCTTGTCTTCAGGTGCATTATGCTATGGCAGATCAGGATCTTTGTTATTTGCAGTTGACTTATAAGCGAATATATAAGGTACTTTATATTGGCTGGAAATAAAATTATTTATCTTTAAATGTGGATAATATGAGAACTTTAAACGCATCGCTTAAGTGATCCTTTTGCTGTTCATAATTTGAAGTTTTTAGGTTTAAATTACAGAAACGATCAGCACAAAAATTTTGGTATTGAAATGGATCTGAATTCAATTCCAAAAATAGCCCACAAATTTGAACAGTAATAATAATTATAATAATAACTAGAATTACATGCAGTTGCAGACATGCATATACATACCCCTCACTTTCATTATATTCTTCTAAACTTGTTTCGCTTAATGCAAACAGCTTACAATCCCAGTGTCTCAAGTTCTTTTGGAGCAATGAAAGATTACAATGTCTATTGCACATTTCAGAATGTTTCAGCATTAATATTGCATAAAGTTGCATAATTACTAAATAAATAATCTGAATTAAATCTTTTTCATGACAATTTTTCCTGAAATTTCCCCAAATATTGGCCAGAGGAAAAAATGTAAGCCTTATTGCAAATCTTCACAAACTATATATCTAAAAGTTGAAATAAAATTCTGTAAGTGGTGTGGGAGGAAAAGCTGTGATGAGCTGAATTCTCAAAATACCATTTATCTTCATACAGTTTTACAAGAAATGTTCCTAAAACTGTGTCACTTGAAAAACATTCAGTATTTTTGTGCCTTTACATGAACCATAGATCTAGCCTACAAAGTTTCATTAAATTCCTCTAACAGTTTGGGAAGAGAACAAGTGATGAATTGAATTCCCAAAATATAAATAAATTTAGCAACAAAAGACCTTGAGGAAAAAGTAGACCTTATGGTACATGTACATCAACCACATCTCTAGTCTACATAGATTCTGTAAAATCCTTCAAACAGTGATGGAGGAAAGCAGTTCCAAAATGAGGTTTCAAAATACTCCCCTTTTGTGACAATTTTTTTTAATATAAATGTCTCCAAAGATGGACCAGAAGATTACAGTAAAACTTATTGGACATCTACACGCACCACATAATAAATTATCTAACCTACAAAATTGCAGTAAAATGCCCCAAACAGTGTGTAGGGAGAAGAGATGGTGAGCTGATTTCTTACAACATCCCTTTTTCAATAATTATTCATGAAATTTCCCCCCAAAACAGACAAGAGGAAAAAGGAAACATGACTATGCATATTCACTAACTACAAACCTCAGAGAAAGTAACAGGTGAGAAGGGACAAAGTTTCAATAAAATCCTCTCAGCAGTGTAGGAGGAGAGGTGATGACAAGCTTGGAATAGACAGCAGTGTAGGAGGAGAGGTGATAAGCTTGGAATAGACAGCAGTGTAGGAGGAGAGGTGAAGACAAGCTTGGAATAGACAGCAGTGTAGGAGGAGAGGTGATGACAAGCTTGGAATAGACAGCAGTGTAGGAGGAGAGGTGATAAGCTTGGAATAGACAGCAGTGTAGGAGGAGAGGTGAAGACAAGCTTGGAATAGACAGCAGTGTAGGAGGAGAGGTGATGACAAGCTTGGAATAGACAGCAGTGTAGGAGGAGAGGTGATGACAAGCTTGGAATAGACAGCAGTGTAGGAGAGGTGATAAGCTTGGAATAAACAGCAGTGTAGGAGGAGAGGTGATGACAAGCTTGGAATAGACAGCAGTGTAGGAGGAGAGATGATGACAAGCTTTGAATATACAGAGATGGGCAGGTTGATGCCAAGAGCAATGACGATATCCCTCCTTTTTGCCGAAATGTGGGAATAAAAAATCCTCCAAACAGATCAGTAGGAGCAGCACTAACAAGCCGAATTCACATTTAAAATCCTACACAATTTTTAAGAAGAGAAGCAGAAACAAGCTAAATTCACAGAATAAAATCCACCAGGCAGTTTAGAAACAAGCTGAATTTATAAAATCAATCCAAGCAGTTTAGCAGTAGCAAACTAAATTCACAGAATAAAATCCTCCAGACAGTTTGAGAAGGGAAGCAACAACAAGCTGATTTCGCAAAATAAATTCCTTCCAGCAATAACAAGCTGAATTGACAACAAAAGCTTCCAAACAATGTGGGAGAACAGTCACAAACAGAATTTCCAAAATGCTTTTAACCCTTTGTTTCTGGACAATTTTTCTAGACATTCCCCACCCCCTTTCCCGGAGGAAAAAAGTAACACCTTGTTCCACATAGGCACCTCATATCTGGTAAACAGAGGTCAGTAAAATCTTTCAGACATTGTGGGAGGGGAAGCGATTACAAGCTGAAATATCAAAATACTACATTTTTTGACAATTTTTCATAAACATGTCTCTTAAAGGTAAATTCTTACTGCATATCTACACCAACCACATACATAGCATACCAAGTTATAATAAAGTCCTCCAAACTGGGAATGAGAAGTGATGGCTAGATGAATTCTTAAAATATCTGTTTTTAAATAATTTTTCAAGAAGTTTCCCCCTGAAAGGGTGTAGAGGAGGAAAATTAAATTTTGTTATGCATCTACATCAACCATATATCTAGCAAACAAAGTTTCATAAAATCCCCCAAGCAGTGTGAGAGGATAAACATTGACATGCTTCATGATGGACAGACAGACAGACATTTGGGAGCAATGACAATATCACACTATTCACCGAGGTGCAATGATAATTATAATAATAACAGTGAAAACAATAAAATCAGTTTTACCACATAAGTCTAGAATTGTCTCCCATAAAGAATTTTTCTAAGAAGAGGAAAAAGAAACAAACAGCTGCAAGGTCAATTTTACAACTCAGTCCAGGAATGGTTTCAGTAGAAACCCGTTTTACAGGAAGATAAAAGAAATCTCTACTACTGCTGCTGCTATTACTACTAGTGTTACTGCTACATAAGCATTGCAATATTTCCCTATGGTTATACCCAGTGTTTTCTTTAAACCTTTGTATAAGATTTATAGGTTACTGCATTTGTATGGGAAAATATAAACGAGTTTTTCAGATGGAAATACAGCATGACCATGGGAGTGCAGTATATCCATCCGACAAAACAAGTTCATATTTTCCCCTACAAATGCAGTAACCTTTTTATTATATGCTCATTTTCTTCTTCTACCTAAGGCTTAATAAACAAAAATACTACAAGAAACAAAGTAACTGAATGTATGCCGTATTCCAAACTAAATACACAAGTGCAGATTCATCATTACACAACAACATTATTAATGCGCAACTAACTCTGCCCAGATAAATTTGAACTTAGTCGCGTGCTAGACATAACTCGTGAAAGAAAAAGGCATTTTGGTCTACCTAAAATTGAAATTAGGGGTCGTATTGTGAATGAATGCACATTGCAACAGCTTTTCCATTTGATCTGGAATGAATAGATTTGGTATTTTTGTTGATTCAACGAAATTTTGTGATTATGGACTGGATTTATCTGTGTCAATTCTACATGAAGTACATCAGATTTCAGCAGCCTGTTGACATCTGCAAGTATGTTTCTGTTCTGTCATTGAATGTTTGAAATCATAATGTGGGAAAAATATGAAGTCTTTCAATTGCAATTATCAAAAAGATGCTGTGGAATATAATGTTTATTTCATTTTGAGTGCAGTAAGGAGGATGTAATTGCCCTTGTAATATAGTCGAAATTACAGTACAATTTCGAAATGTGTAATCAAGCTTGAGAACCTATGACATGGCTCATGTAATTCAGATTTGCAGAACTAAGAAAGTACATTTTGAGGAAATTCAGGATGTAAAACTGTAAGTATATTTTTTGCCATTCTTATTACCAGCTAAAGAAGACAGTTTATGTCTTATAACCTGCATGTTATTTGTAGGGACCCTGTCTGGTGTCTATAGCTAGCCTAAATCTGAAACATTGTATCCAAAAAGTTAATGCAGAATGTGGCAAAGCAGCTGGTATGTGGCAGTCCACGAAACATCTGCTTTAGTTCATTCAAAACAAATTTAATCAACCAAAGTGTAAAGCGCCTATTTTGTGAGTGTACATGATTTGTTTACAGTGTAGTTCCTAATACACTTTTGGGCACAGGTGAGTGCATTATGAAGTGCACATGAGTCTCATGTGAGTGCAATATTGTAAAATATTGAACGATTCATACAGTGTAAAGTTAACGGAGAAAAAAAGGGGCATCTAATAAAAATAATTCTTGCATTTCAGAGTGATCCAGAGCTTTACTATAAGTTCACCCCAATCTTAATGCAGTACATTCCAAAGGACACTGTGACAGCCTTAATTCATCAGGGGAAGAACCTTGACCCGAAGAAACTGATTCCAGCTCTTGTCCAGTATGATCAGAAAAAACATCGTGACCAGGTTATGGTTTATCCTTGGTTTATAAGTCCCAATAATATATACATGGGGTTATATAGCCATGTCTATCCATTACATTGTGTCATGCCCAATTGTTGCAAATTTTATTTTCATTCTGTAACATTTTAATGCTTTATTAATTGAAACTAAATTTTGTGCATGGCTTTACATTATAAAGACCAAAGGATAGTTTAGATTTTGCCATTTTCTTACTAAATGCAATGGAGTTATGGCCACTGTTTGAATTAAAATATGCTTTTCAATTGCATATTGGTGGGGAGGGGGCGGTCATCCTTGTTACACAGACACACATATATTTTTTAAGAACTAGTCATTATGTGAAAGCATTAGTTCATTATGAATACAGGTAAACATGTATAATGTCATATTTTCTTTTTGATTCAAGAGTACTGACATCAAACTTTGAGATATTGCTGCCTTTGTAAATATGCATAAGAAACTTTTAGATTATAACACTCCCTCATTATACCTTGGCAGTTGTGGCCCATACCTACTGACTACATTATGTACTGAACTATGGTGAGAACAGCGTTATGTACTGAACATTGGTATATTGAGAACAGCATCATATACTGAACCATGGTATATTGAGAGCAGCATTATGTACTGAATCTGGTATATTGAGAACAGCGTTATGTACCGAATCTGGTATATTGAGAACAGCATTATGAATTGAACTATGGTATATTGAGAACAGCATTACATACTGAACAATAGTATATTGAGAACAGTGTTATGTACTGAACATTGTTATGTACTGAACTATGGTATATTGAGAACAGCATTATGTACTGAACTATGGTATATTGAGAACAGTGTTATGTACTGAACCATGGTATATTGAGATCAGCATTATGTACTAAACTCACTATGGTATATTGAGAACAGTGTTATATACTGAACTATGGTATATTGAGAAGAGCATTTTGTACTGAACCATGGTATATTGAGAACAGCATTATGTACTGAACAATGATATATTGAGAAGTATTATGTACTGAACCATGGTATATTGAGAACAACATACAACATTATGTACTGAATCATGGTATATTGAGATCAGCATTATATACTAAACTAACTTTGGTATATTGAGAACAGCATTATGTACTGAACTATGTTATGTTGAGAACAGCATTATGTCCTGAACCATGGTATATTGAGAACAGCATTATGTAATGAACTATGGTTTATTGAGAACAGCATTATGTAGTGAATCATGATATATTAAGAACACTGTTATGTAAAGAACTAGGGTATATTGAGAACAGCGTTATGTACCGAACTATGGTATATTGAGAATAGCATTATATACTGAGCTATGGTATATTGAGAACAGCGTTATGTACTGAACTATGGTATATTGAGAACAGCATTATATACTGAGCTATGGTATATTGAGAACAGCATTATGTACAAAACTATGGTATACTGAGAACAGCATTATGTATTGAACCAAGGTATATTGAGAGCAGACTTATCTATTGAACTATGGAATATTGAGAACAACATTATGTACTGACCTATGGTATATTGAGAACAGCATTATGTACTGAACCATGGTATATTGAAAACAGCATTATGTGCTGAGCAGTGGTATCTTGAGAACTGCATTATGTACTGAACCATGGTATATTGAGAACAGCATTATCTGCTGAACTAACAATGGTATATTGAGAACAGCACTACATTATGTACTGAATCATGGTATATTGAGAACAATACTACATTATGTACTGAATCATGGTATATTGAGAACAGCGTTATGTACTGAACTGAGGTATAGCAAGAACATCATTTGTACTGAACTGCAGTAAAGCAAGAAGGATCAAATTTTGTTAAATAATTGTTTTTAAAGGGTAATAAAGGTACAGTACTAAGCTTCATGCTGTTTTCTTTCAACCATATTGTCAGACATTTTATAAACCAGTTCAGATACAATTGTCTAATTTGTGTTTGTGGGGTCGGTAGTGGTACATTGTTATATCCAGAAGTGTATTCTAATGAGGTGTTAACTTTTACATAGTGGTATGGATGTAATGGGGTTTTTTTTAATACAGTTTCTTTGATTTCTCAATATTTTCCTTCCAATTAGCATGCATTTTTGTCATTGGGCAGTAATTAAAACAGAAAAAGAAAAAAGAATTTCATGTATGTAAATTGGATCTTTGAATGTTCATTTGATATTAAATTTATGAAAGGAGTTGACTAATATTATCTACCATGGGTTGATTACATTGAGTAGTATGTTGGGGATATTTGCTTATATCAAGTGAAAAATGGATATTTCTCATCAACTGGGTGAAAAACTGTATTTTCACTAGATGAAATATATCCATTAGTCACTCAGAACAAGCAAATTTTCTTTTATTTATGCTTTAAAGTGTTGGCTAGCTAAAGTATATAACTGACTGAAGTAGTAGATTTCTTACAGTAATTTCAGCTGTTTGCCATTTGTTTTGCTGTATTTTGTGTACATTTGCACAGAAAATTTGAGCAGTAACACAATTCCTCATGTGACATTAATGTGTGCATATATAACTGAGCATGGAGGCAGCTGACCCAGACAGACCTGGGTGGATATCAAACCCACATCTCTTGAATTATAAGTCATATGCTCTACTAACTGACCTGCCATGGCTTCCTCAGTGGGTACAGCATTGGACTCATCATCCAAGGGTTGTGAGTTTGATACCTGCTCAGGTCAGCTTCTTCATTGTGTTATTTCCACTGCATGATATAGCAACTAATGTGTTAAAAGTGTCATTAAAAGTAACAAATAAATAAATCTTAATATGTACACCAATTTGATATGGGCATCCATATCATATGTACAGATTTTCAGTCTACAATTTTTCCCCCAGGGTAATGAAGTCATTCGGTACTTGGAATTCTGTATTGAAGATCAGGGCAACCAGGACCAGGCAATACACAACTATCTGTTGTCTTTGTATGCTGAGACTCAACCTGAGAAATTGATGACCTACCTCCATCTACAAGGACAGGTGAGAATGAGAAATAATGCCTAAGTTGAATTTTCATATTTAAAATTTTTCAGTAGAGTGATTATTACTTTTTGTTGCTGAAATGGAAATAAATATTTTCAGATATATCAAACTGTGGCAATTATTTTGATAGGTATCAGATTTTTTATTTTAAAAAAGGACATTTTTTTCTGATTAATTTAGATTATTGAGGGTATTAAATAATTTTGACTGGTAGGATCATGTTTTGCTTCAGCTCTTGTTATTGTAAATGTCAACTCCAGGTTAGTGATCATGAACACATAGGATATATTGATCAGTTATAATATTAAAAGGTATTTGCAGCTCTGACATCTTGCCAATATCATTCTCTAGAGTTGGCATTTCTTGCTTCAGTCTGTACACTCCCATGATAACTTTCTCTAGAACTAGCATTGCCTGCATCATTCAGTCCTTGACCACAATATCATTCTCAAGAACTAGCATTGCCCACTTTAGTTAGTACTCTCCCACAATATCATTCTCTAAAGCTAGTGTTGCCTAGGTCAGTCAGTTCTCTCTCTTGATATCTGTCACTAGATCTAGTGTTTCCTACTTAAATCATTTCTCTTTCATGGTATCAGTCGCTAGATCTTCATTCAGTTCTATTCCACA